>JAOTRQ010000006.1:2962832-2979437 GCA_028565875.1 Hoplisoma paleatum | reverse complement strand
TGTTGCTTGAATTAGTGTCTTTGTAATTGGTGGCTGCATGTGTGAGTGGTGTGTGTGACCTTGGAAGAGCAGCAATGGTTAAACAGTGTGTCGGTGAGCTCGTCGGAGCATGACTGTGCCGATTATGAATGTTTCATTACCGCCACCTCAGCCTTTAGTTCTAATCCTTCCTCTGAAGCGCACAGACAGCGGCTTTTTTTTTCACCTCTCTTCATCTCGATCTTTTTTACTCTTGTTGTTTTCCCTGTTCGCTTATTCAATTTATTATTTTTATTCCTGGTTAAAGATATCACATGAGTCTTTCCGTTTTGTTGTATTTGCATCTGAGTTGGAAATATGTGACGAACACTGTTCATGATCTTGTTTTAAAGCTTTAAGTCAGTGTGCAGAAGAAAAACTTGAGTGTTAGGGTCAGTGGTAACTCTGTAATTAAGATTGTGGACTAATAAACAGAAGGCTGCTGGTTCAAGCCCAGTCACTACTAAGCAACTACTGTTGAGGTTTCTGAACAAATTCATAAACCCTCAGTTGCTTAAAATCTTTTTAGGAATAAATGTAGGTTACTTTTAAAGAGTGTGTCTGCTAAATGTCACTAATGCAGATGATCTAATGCAAATGATGATTTAAAAAGAAGAATCATGAATCATTTTATTGCTGTTATCTAAGGCACGTTATCAGGGTCATGATGAGCTCGATGCCGTGCACAAAAACTCTCGACAGTATACGAATCCTTTTTAGATCTACACACAATTAGCCAATTAATAAGATGTTAATGTTGCAAATTAAAAAAAAACAGTAACTAGAGATTGTGGATCTATCATAACATAAGTAAGTTTAAGTTTCCATTAACATTTTTAGGCACTACAGAAACACTGGTTTATACTGGTCTATACTATGAACTTTTTCTGTGCAAGATTACAAATACAAAAATACAAAAAAATACAAAAAATTACAAACAAAAAAACGTATTTCATTGAAGACATACTGTACATAAGTGTGTGTCATGATTCTCTGCAGGATCGTGGGGTAATAATGCAAACCTGTTGCATGTATGTGACCTTCAAGTCCCCAGTCATTCTGCAGTATTAATTATAACCACGATGACTGGAAAGTTGTCGTATACATAACATAGATTAGTTATAAATGTTAAGTGGAAGTCTGCCGCGTACAAATAACACACACAAATCAATGGCTGAAATACTGGTGGCTTCTCTGATACTGAGCTTAGAATTTATTGACTTTGCTAAATACAGCAAAGAATTGTACTGTTGCTTACATTCTTACACATGCATCCACAATATAAAAAAGCACAACACTAGTTTTACAGAGTTTATTACAACAATGTGCCACGCTAATGTACTGACAACTAGTGTTGCACATGAGTAAAAATGTGTCCCAGTTAAAGCTTAAATCCTGAGATGGTGCAGGAGTAAATTATAACGACCCGCTTGGATCCAGGGTTTGAATCCAGGCATTTACATAGAGAGTTGTTTAACAGTGTATGAGGTGGAATGCCCAAGAGTTGGCATCTTGTCCGGGGTGGCATTCTGAGAAGCTGTTATTCAGTTGGAAATCTATAGTAGTGTACAACATACATACAACTTGCTCTCATGAGAGAAAGAATGCAAAGATGTAACATTTGCAGATAGGTTAAACATAAGTTACATGAACACACACACACACACACACACACACACACGTTCTGCTTTTGACAGCATGTCGTTTGAATCATTAGTTTACTCAGAGGAATTCATCATGAAATTAATATAGACTGAAATGTACAAACTCAATTGCTATGCCACAATAACGTTCACTGAGTTCTTTTGTGAGCAGAATTGAGATATTTTCTCATTAACAAATTGTCAATATGTACAAAAAAGCCTATCAGCCATGAGTCGGTCCAGTTCAGTCAGCTACTGGATTTCATAGAACTAACATTGACTTTATAGGAGTGCCTAATAAATATTGACCACATTTTAATCACATGCTAATCCTCAGAGTTGGAGGGATGGCAGTTTATGGTTGGCAGGTGGATGATAAATTTAGCTACCCTCATGTATCTATCCAGTGTATCCTTAGAGAGCCATAGGATTGATCGTAATCATTAAAAATATCTACACACTTCGGCATTTTACAGGTCAGTAAGCCAATGAAACTTTTGGACTGTGTCATAATTATTTTCTTACAGCCAATATTAATTTCAGTGTTATTAATACACTAAATGTACTCACAGTAGGGATTATTGAACAGTTATGTTGTTTGCATTAAGCTTTTTGCTGAGCATAAAGTACAGTAGATGCTCCATCCTAAAGGCTTTATAAATGCTATTATAACTATAATGTACAGCATGAAGTCTGTAGTTTCATTTTTGGGCCCCCATTTATCACAATTAGTATCGTGCCCAAGCACTACACAAGACTGAGACAGTTTATACTTTTAAAATAAACTATATCATTTTGACACCATAACCACTAGGCTACCACTGGGCAATGATACCTTTGTAGTTAAGGTACTAGTGTGTTGACGTAAATGTGGCTAGTAGTGTCATGTTAACACTTTTGGGCCCCTAAACAAGGCCCTCAACCATTAATTGTTCAAAAAATTGCTTCGTTTATAAATGCAATTTTTTAAATTAAAAATGATACAAAATTGCAATAATAAGTAATCTAGAAAATTATGTTGTATCTCTGTTCTTATCTGGTACAAATTTTAGTGGCTCAAAGGACTATGTTAAAGTAACTGTGTGTACATCAACGATGTGACGCATTGGTAAATACCAATTTTCTTTTTATTGTATTTAAGACAACAATTGTGTCTATGTCAGTTTAATTGTATTGGCCAGTCAAACATGGGGAAAGATTGTCATTTTATTTGTCCAAAGCAGAGACCCATCTCATAATTTTTATTATAAATATATTTATTACTATATCTTTATATTTCATGTCATTACATTTAATATACATTATAAGTATTTACAAACAAAGCATCCTGAAGAAACACCAATCCAAAAATATTGTAATTGATAGATTTTATCTCTAGCTACACTGTGCATTTACAGTATTGCTATTAGTGTCTATAAAACAGCTATTTGAATAAAAACGGTTCAGTTGTGCTATTACAGGCTTGCTTTATAGAAAGCCACAGCTCTAGTACAACTAAGCATTGTTTAAAGCCATTGGGTATTGTAGAAATGAATGAGGTCAACCAGCCTTTTGAAAACTAATTATGATCCTTAAAAAACCTAAACACCAGCAGCAATATTGAGCCAATAAGAGGGAATTAACAACTCGTTTCTGTGCCGTAATTGCTCCACGAAGTGCAGATATTAAGCACCTGGCCTACAGTATGGCTGTACAGCTTGTGCTCGACACAGATGTGTTGCAGAGGAATTGGTAGACAGACTGTTGATTAGGTTGGAAAGAATCCACAAAGGTCAGAGAGCAGCTTGCCACTTACTGACTGGCTGTAATAAGCACTAACGATAGCTTTGGTACATGCATTTATGTTAGAATTCCCAGGCTCTTCTCTCATGTGTGCACCGATCACACATTCTGTTTACACAAGGCCAAAAAAGACACAGATTGAAAATGTCATTGAAGATGAGGGAAGATTAGTAAGACACTAAATGCATGATCATTCAGAGGCATTTGGTTACTATGCAGGAACTATGCAAATGACTAAAAATATCTTGTGTGCACTTTAATAGGCCTTTATATGATAGGTATAGTTAAATGCAGAACATTTTCTCCCCAGTGGTTTTTGAATAAGTTAGATAAAAAACATTGACACATTTAATATATCGTAATTGCTCAATAAACAATCTATATGACATTTGCATTGTAATTAAAGAGTACTGTGTGTTATTATACAGTGTAGTAGGTATAGCAGTGTTGGGATTTCTCAAACCAGATTAAATTTACTAGCCTTATTTATTAGGAACACATACAGGTTTAACACTTATAGACAGACGTACAGTTAAAGTCTGGAGCTAATTACTTCTGTCTTGCACATTAAATGTTATTGTAACTTCCATGTCTTATCACTGGGTGCATTGTGATCACAGCATGTTGCAGATTACTTCTATATTTATTCATTAATTGATTTATTTGGTTGGAGTAATGCTTTTCATTCGATATGGGGGTGTTATTTTATTTTAAGTACACGTTGCTGTACCCAATGCATGTTATTACCATATTAGTGTTATTTCAGTGATGAAAATGATACACCACACAAACAAGCATATGCATACACTGGTCAATCAATAAACAAAGAAGGATGTTTTAAAATATAATTAGATACTACAAAGATCTTTAAACATTAACATAGACTATTAAAACAGAATTGTATCAGTTGTCTTATTACTTTATGTAAAGGGATGGTCAACCATTGCTGGTCTAACCAATAGTTAGTTTACCACTGGTACAGGAATTTTATATATTATACATATATACAATAGATATTACATACATCAAGAGTATGCAAAACAGCCTGTGGGGATGTATATCCTCGGTTGTTGCTATTGTGTGAGTGGATTATTTGGGGCCTTTGTGTGCAAGCATATGCAAGTGTGGCTGTCTTGACTGCACTCAGGTTCAAGGTTTATCTTTGAAAAATGGCCTCCTCTTTTCCTGCACAGCACTGAAAGAAAATGCATTGATTAACTATCAAATGATTCCGATACGGCAATCTATATGGCTTTGTGAGCAAGACCTCGGAGGACTGCCAGTTTCCTTTGAAAAAGGAGAAAAACATTCCCTCATGAATCCTTCAGTGGCCCAAACACAAAAGAAATCTTTAGCTTTCCTGTAAGGCGTCAGTAGATGTAGTTCTTCAGCTCTAACCTGAGATCTGAGTGCAGTTGCTCCATAGTTAAGGAGGAGACTGGGGTGGGTTCCAAATCAATGTAATGGGTTGCTTTTACTTACTTTTTACTTTTGCTGTATCAAGTGAGGATGACTTTTCAGGCTGGGTGGGATCCGTCTCCTTTTTGAACTGTAGACGACATTCCGCGGTCTGGTCTCTCTAAAACAAACTGCCTTCGGCTCTGTCTCCGTTGACATTGACCATCCTCATGGTCATTGATGTCTGGTTCCTAGTGCCAATCAATCAGGAACCTTAGACAGGCCTTGGACCCTGCTCACGCTTGGCTTTATATTGACCCTTTGCGCATATTGAGCCAAAGGGTTCCAAAAGAGACAAAAGAAAGGTTATTACTGCCTAATGAGCTTTCTCACTCCAGCGCTGTCTCCTTTGCCAAAACCAACCTAACCAGCTCCTTCATAAAAATCTCTCTCTCTCCTCCTTCTTTCTCCCTCTCTGTCCTTTTAAGTTTTAGTCCTCTTATCTCCTGACTGTTATGAGAAAGGAAATACTAGTACTACATTCTCCCCCAAAACATGTAAAGAGAATCACAATGTTTTTTAGACCATGGATGCATTGTAAATTAAAAATGGTTAAAATAGAACTCTTGTTTAATCAAAAAGGGTTACGGTCACCCTTTGCTTTAATTGTAATATTTTGTAATACTGGTCATGTCACTCACAGAATCAAAAAAGACATTTAAATTCAAAAAATAATATTTTAAATACACTATTGGTCATTGGGGAAGCAATTCAGCGATTTGTACAAGTCTGACTGCTAGGGCTATCAGGGTAGCACTTGACTAACCCCTGCTACAAACTGTTACTGATACACCCTTAACAAAACATATGTGTAGTTAATCCTACCTTCCTGTCAACAGAGAATACATAGCTAGTATATTTTAAAATTATGCTTGGTTGAATCTCTGGTCTTGTTAAATCTCGGGCCTTGTAATGTTTAAATGTTATTGTTTAGGTAGAAGTTAGAATGATAACAAAATTTTATTTCCTTTCAAAAGTCTCTAAATCTAAATTTTCATAAAGTTATACAATGACAATATGGCTGCATGGTTATTTTACTAAGCATACTGCCTGCCTGGATGAGAAACTAACCCATGTACAAACACAGAGCCAGACAAAAGCAGTCCCACTAGCTTCATATCAGCTTGTGAGACAGATAGCTCCTCTAACCTCCAGCTCCCACCTGTGACAAACAGTTAACATTTTTCACCCGGCTCGTTTTCCTCTTTTTGTTCAGCCTCAGGACCCATTTAATACACTATTGCCAACATTCCCCCAGTGGGTCGAGTGATTTTTAGCCATGGCTCAGGTTAGGTCTACAGGGTACGTGTAAAAACTGCATCGTACAACATGTTGAGAAGTCTAATGTTTTACTGACGGTAAGAATTTAGTGTTTATATGAAGAGCGGTTGGGAGATTATCTATCTACGTTCGGACCATTTGTAAATAATACAGCATGTGTCACCTGGCTGGCCCAGATACTCTACATCTGTGTTCCCACTTTATCTGCTCTTATCCTGGATCATTTCTAGCTCAAATGTTCCCACACATGCACGCGCACACGCACGCACGCACACACACACACAAAGTTAAACAGCACTGGGCTCAATGTAGAAATGTATTCTTTGTTCTAATATTTTGAAGAACATTACACACCTATATACTTACTATTTAAACTCTTATCTTTAAATAAGTAAACTGAGAAGTGCAACATAAAAGCAAAAAACCTGGAAATAACCTATGGTAGGATTCCAACTGAGCTACATTCATTTCCATAAATGAATGAAATAGGAATCTACCAGAAGACATTTACCACAGAGAAAGAGAAACAGTACTAGGATTTGGGGATATAAGCAAAGGCTGAAATCTAACCAAAAGTAACGTATGTATTAATTTAATTACCAGACATATATCAAGTTAATCCACCTATTATTAATACAGCTGTACGTCACTGGTTAATGTGTATTCAGACTAAAATGAGGCATCGGGACTTTTAACGGGTTGATATGTGTTGACAGAAAAAATGTGTGCTGGTGGTATGAATCCATCAACAGAGGTCTGATAAGAAAAAAAACATAACATTGAGATTGTGCTTCGCAGCTAAGACTCACTGATTCCAAAATATACGAGGTTATGGCTGGTACTGACCAATGGAGGTTCAAACTGTAGTTATTTTTTTTAATGCAGGGATGAATTAAATGTATCATAACACACACTGGGTCTTCAGTGTATATGAATGTTATGGCATTAGTCAGTGGTGATGAGGACATTGGCTAGCCGTGAGTAAAAGGCACATATAAGAAAACATTGATATGAATTAGTAATAGTCAGGAGTCGTTAGGCTAAATTGTTTATCCACAACGTCAGCTTCAAAAAATCATTCCAAATAAATTTAAAATATGTAGTAATTCATGTGATTTTTAAGACTAATATATTTATTCATTCAAAACCTTGGTCTTTAAGACCTATTCGACCAATAATTGAGTCATTGAATGAACACACAAACACTAAAAAAATGACCTTGCACAAAAGCTCAGGATTCTTCTAGAACTCTTCATTCGTTAAAATTATTTAATAAAAAAGATGTTTCAATGAGTTAAAGATAACAACATTCAAAAACCATGTTAACAATCCTTTATTGCACAACTAAACAACAATACGTACGGAACTTAATTCAAAATAAAGTCACATTATTATGACCACTGACTTATGTTCTGTACTGTTCTGCATGAAGAGCAGTTCGACAGGTTGCGAGTTGAGGTTGTCTCATGTATCTGAACCCATGCTGACTGCAGTGCATCCTCCAGCTGCTAGATAGTTTGGTGAAGTGAGATCCATCGAGTGACTTTGACAATCATGGTTGTCCCACAGGTGCTTAACTAAGTTTATTCATGGGAAACTAAAGCAACATAGTACTATTTAGAACTATAGGTCCTGCTTTTCTAATTAAGTCATCGTTTTACATCCACAGCTGAAATAGGAATTCTATAAATGAGGTATTTTAATTTAAAGAATTCAACGTGTTGGCTTAGTTTATCACCCATAAACGACTGTATCTAGATTTTACAGTTTAACTGCATCGAGTTCGGCCACTGAGCAGTTTATATGACAGTAGATGTAATAAAAATAGTATAAACACACTATCCATGCATGTTTAGCCCTTCTAGGCTCTGATTCTGGGCATGCCTGCCGGCACTATCGATTCCACTGGCTGCCCAAGCACAAAAATGCAGGTCAGCTCAGTTGTATGATTGGTTTCTCCATGTGTCCATTACTCCGCTGGAGCGAGTAATGTGGGTGACAGGCGGTTTGTTTATGGAGTTGTTCCAGGTCATGGTCAAAGCACTGCTAAACACACAAGAGGGCACTCACAGTCAGATCAGCTCAGTGCTTAAAATTGTGACTGAGCCAGCTCAAAAGTCCTTAAGCCCCTTTACCATATTCACTCATAAGCCTGCCATATTTTCTTCTGGTTCTGGTGCAAACCATAATTAACAGGACCAAGTTTGGGAAGAAAGCCTGTAAACAAATGAATGAAAACTTACCTCTTACAGCAATCACTACAGTGGTTTTATGCCACAGATTTCCGATGTGAATAAATTACACTCGTAGAAACTTGTAACATTTAGGTTCATTGATCTTCGACCAAGATTTTATGTCTTATACCAATGATCAAACATATATCAGTTTCCAACGATTTTCAATCCAACCAATGCTACTGGAAATGTATCTAAAGAGAAACTATATTCTCTGATGAATAAGTGTTGTATTTGATAGAAAAAAAGTGTCTTCAGAAATTGATCACATTTAGACCTCTCCTGTTGTACAGAGAATAAATAAAGGTAACTGTAACTGATGTTAGTATTGCACTGAAGAGTGAATGATGTATACAAGAAGTATTTAACATGTTCATTGCCAAAAAAAAGGAAAGCTGGGACTATCAAAGAGTCCTCTAAAATTCAAGCAAAGTTGATCATGGTTAAACTATTATTTCTTTATTTAGAAGCCTAGAAATAAAATAAATAATTTTATAAATATTTTTTGTCTTCTGTTAGTCTGCTCTTATTTTTGTCTAATTGTCTAATTTTGTATTATTTTTGGCTGCTCATTCTGCTCCACCTTTATAAAAATGTTTTTGTACACAAAGATCTGAAGTTATCTATATCAGTTACTTTCTATAAAGTTTTACCTAGTACAACAGGTCAAATTTGGTATAATTTGTGTATTAATGCAGGTTCTGAGTCTTATGAAGACATTTGTTTTGAAGGGGTTGGTGAATCACCCATGATGTCTGAATGTCCCACTCTGAATATACAGACATAACTGTCGACCGTGCCTATATTAATTAATGATGCACTGTAAACAATCCTGTAGTAACAGTGTTTCTGGCATTAAACAGTTTATCAGCAACACTTTGTGTATTTGGTATTATTTGCAACCTCTTCTGAATCGTTTGGCATACAGTACTCGTTTAGCAGTTGCATAGTCGTTGGTGGTGGTTGTTTAGTAACATACATTTTATAATTCAAACTTACAGTACACAAATAACCAAACAATGCACTGATTTCAATCAAACTTTATTTATTTGTCTCTCTTTTCATTTTACAGGTCTCAAAACACTGGAATGCTCTCGCCCTAGATTGACCTATGGCACCAAGACTGCCCCAAAGCACAACCTTTCCAAAGTCAACCTCTCGTAGAAGGAAATAGAAGTGGTGGAAGATGAAAAATGGAAAGAGAAAAAAAAAGAGATCTGGTGCCATTCTTCAGTCTTCGCAACAATCTCTCTTTCTGAGTTCTACTTGTTCTAAAGAATACAGATCAACGGACAGAACCCAGAATCTAACAAATGAAGACCATCTACTACAGGGAATGCAATCAAAACATTCACAAACTGTAAAAGAAATTCAAACGGAAAAGTTCCACATGAAATTTCTTGAGACTGCAAGACTCGTTTCCCTCAGTCAGAGCTGGCCCTGCTGTCCTCCAATATGCTGCTACATTGTAATTAGCATTTGCATCGAATTTTTTGTAAAATTCACTTTAGATCAGATCTGGAGTCTCTTGGCTGAGGGTATGCTAATTATTATTCTAATATTCAAAAAGAGGCTCGAATTAAAACAGCACTCATGTATATATTATGTACAGGATATGGGTACAGACCAATTCTTTTCAGTGGTCGTATATGTAAATAGTGAACATGCTTCCTCCACCTCGTCTTTGTACCTTTAGTACGGCATTAACTCATTCACCAACCTGTGTTAGATGTCCATTACTGTGGTGTACAGTGTTGCTGAACTAGTCTAGTCCTTCTGCAGAAGAAAGAAACCTGTGTGTCATGGAATTACAAAGAAGAACAGTACAGAACAACGCTGCAAATCTCTCCATCGCCAAGTAGAATCAAAATAATTTTATCCTGCCTATATTCTTCTTTTCTCCACGTTTTTCCTTTCTTTTTTCCCAAATCAGATGCAGCTTATTTAAGGTGATCAGCAATCAGTTGTGTTGACATTGGGTTGGGAGCGAGGTGGTGAGCGACGTTCGGATTCACAGTGCCTGAGGACCGCCAGATTTCTCCTGCACCAACCTCTCACTGAGCTCCCACAGACTGAGAGCACTGGATGGGTCCTCAGCCTGCGCTGAGGTTAGGCAGCGGAAGCAGTTGTTGAAGTACATCCCGCCCAGGCCTTCAAGCTCCGAAGCTACTGCACAGTACACTGTCGTGGCAGCACCCTGTTGCTAATTAAAAAAACACACAAAAACAAAAAAGTATGATGTCAGAACATGAGACAGGACACTCAAAGAGACAAAAGATACAACAGTACTGCTGAAGACACTCACTACCTCTGGAGAACATTCTAGAGGGCAATGTTAGAGCCTGGGAAAGATGTTCAATTTGACAGGTTACAAGACACAGCCTCAAAATCCAGACTGACAACTTAGGGCTGTGAGACTGTACATACAGATCAGACGTTCCAGCTACACGGTACGATACACGGCTAAAAAAAAAACAAAGCCTGCATGCTGTCTTTTAGAAGAATGACAATTCCTAGTGCAGAAACTGAGCCAATACAAGCTATATTTACAGCATAATGAATATAAAGGATGATGCATTCTATACATTCAGAAGCTGGAATGCAGCTCTCTTTGCAAACTTGATGTATTTAGCATAGCAAGGAAAAGTATTGACTACATTCAAACGTCACAGTGCACATTTTTATGTACTTCAGGGAAAACGCTGAATAAGGAATCAGTCAGCTGATTTAATATCTCCATGCAGTCAAAGTTTAGATTATAAGTGGAACCAACGTACATAAGAGAAGCATTGATCTTTAAGTATTGCCTTGTACAAACTCAAGCAGGCTGTCTGCCAAAAATCCAAACCCAGTGCAGATCATTCTGAAAAGCTACCACAACAAACACAGCATACTGTCAATCCATGCAACAGTATTGCCAGCCTGGCATACGGTAACCACTCATGCCCATAAACAACGTGTACTCCATTTCAAATTTATTGCATAAGGATCCATGACATGACATGCATTTTTGTATTGTTATGCAGGTTTTTTATTTAAAAAGCTTGAATAAATACATGACATATCACACTGTTCTACACCACTTTTTTCTATGAATATCTTTTCTGTTCAAACAGATCGAGGCATTAAATGTCAGCTGGTGTGGCCAATGACCTTACATAAACATAACATTTAAAGAAATGAATGTATTAATCACATTTTAAATACTGTCTTTCCTGAGGTATGTGTAATACCCTTGTGTATCAAATAATTGCTGTAGTTGTTTGACAAAGTAGAAAATATGAAGACATTCGTGAGAACGATTTCAAGTAAAAGCAGACAAGGCAAATTGTGCTTATGAAAATATTCTATAAAACATCACATTTCTATTGGCCGATATATGATGCATTGGGGAATATTGATACATTATTTTGATGTTTGAGTTATATGTACTACTATTAGTTATTTTCAACTTCATTACTTTTATACGTGTTAGCATTGGCTTGGCGCGATCATAGTTACCTGGATTTACAAACGTGTGCATTGTAGTGCCGGGCTAAATAGGAGGGTTGTATCAGGACTGGTATTTATTTCTTTTTATCAATAATGTGGATCTCAATCTGCTGTGACGACCCCTAACAGAAGCTGCTGAAAAGTTTAATACATGATATGCAATTTTGTCATAGCGTGTGGTTACATCATCTGACATTTTCTGGGTGACTAAACCAATACTGTTACAATACTGATTACACACATCACACTAGATACAAAAATGCATGCCATATCATATTGAATGACATTTCTTTTAAAAAAGATTATTAAAAATGGTTGCTAAAGGAGTTGCAAACTCAATATATTTAGGCTAAGTGAGTTGGAATTATAGACAGAGCTTATTTATATTTAGTTTTGTACTAAAACAGGTATAAATAAGTTTCATTTCCCTCCAGAGGATGAAATGCTGTCGGTTTACAGGCAGCTGAAGGAATGGGTGTGTGCTTTATTTCCAGTCAGTGGCAGAGGCTGCCCGTGTGCTACTAAAAAGCAAAGACCAATGCTTAAGGGTGGTTGGCTGTCAGGCACTAAAAAAAGGAACTTGTACCCTCTGCTAGCTTATCAAATCCCTGCTTGTACATACATACATACATACATATAAATAAACACACACACACACACACACACACACACACACACACAATTAAACCTCAGTCTTGTTTAAGCAGACGACCACACAGCTGTAACGCAAGCTGATTAAATCAGCAACAGCATGCTGGTTAGAGAAACACATGCACACACACACACACACACACACACACACACACACACACACACACACACACACACGCACGATCACGCACAAGCATACAAACAATTGGAACAAAGCCGTAGATTTAAAATTAGTAAGGAAATATATTTCCCCCATACTCAAAGCTAAATTGAATAAGAGAGGTTTCTCTCTCTGTGTGTGTATCAACCTAAATGCTTTTTGAAGCACACAGATGCCACACATTTGCCACGTCAATAAATATGACATCAAAAGTGTGCATCTTCCAGAGTCTCTTACCTGCGTTTGGCTTGATAAGTTAATACACATTTAAAAGCGGAAATATGAAAGGATTGAAAATGTCACACAATCTTTGCCAACACCTGCAGGAATATTATTGAATATGCAGACCAGCGCCTGGCACTATTTACTCATCTAGTAATTACATTTAATAGTGTGATATGCAGAAAGCTCTGCAACTCCAGCTCTTTCAACCTAAGTTTCAATAAATTAAATGAATATTTCTCGAGCCGTGAAAGTTAAAACCTTTGGGAACGGTTTCATTAAAGCATATTTAATTAAAACACACTATAAATCCTGTATGTAAAGAATAACAGGCAAAACAACTGGACACTGAAAAGTTTCATCTGATGTCTTTGTCATCTCGCCAAGGTACATTAACCATGTAACAGCTACCCAGCACCACCATCCCACCTTATACGGCCAAATATTTACACGCCACGAAGACAAGGCCACTTCATCAATCTTTTAGCTGCATGTGCAACCACCCTGGAAATCTTGTTTTTGGATTAAGCAAAGAGGGCGCAGGTAATAAGGGACCATCATCCTGTTCCACAAGGTCATTTGTCAGCCTGTAGTACGCAGGCAGAGAGAGAGAGAGAGAGGTTAGAGCAAGTTAATAAATTACCTTTCACACTCTCAGCCACTCTTCCATAGCCTACCTATCTCCTCTTTGTTAAGAGGATGAGCAGCAACTCCCGTATTCAGCCTCAGCAAGGGCACGTGTCGTACCTCTACCTGGGTGCTCTAATTCTTTAATGCGAAGCTTTTTTAAAGCCTTACAGACTACCAACACACTCATGTTTGAAAAAAGAAAACAACACAAACAAGTAGCTTGAAGAGCAATGACTCCAGTGTACCTAATACTAGCCAGGTACACCTCACCTAACTCCTACATACTGCAATCTAATGTGTAATATTTTGAGAAGTGTGTGTTTTTATCATATGCTTGCTGTTTGAAATTATTTAAATATGTACCATTTGTTTAAATTGACTTTTATTCAACTCATTTATTAACACGTCACTCCAATTTGTTCTCCTAGTTGGATTGTCCAGGTTGCAGCATTATTGTTTGAAATAAACCACTTATAGGTGTCATGGTACCCCACACTTTGATTTGCATTTACATCTGTAAAATAATCATCTACATCTTTAATATTTTCTAAACTTTTTAAAACAGGGTTCTATAGTTCTCAAAATGATCAGCATTGGCTAAATAGGATGTAAATAGGATGCTGCTGTGGTAATCTAATCAAATAGGTGGACAAAATACAGCAGAAGCCTATTTAAGTTCACACAGGACAAGCTGATGAAACTCTGCCACATAACCTAACATTTAACACAACTACATGGTTGATCATTCATGTCTTTTATTTTATTAAGTAATGTAAATTCTCTACCTGGACTATAATTGAGCCTGTATGCAAACATTTCTCTCCAATTCCGATATGAGAGCAGTAATAGACCCTTAAGAAGGTGAAATTACACTGTCAGACAGAATGAGAGTTATGCTATCTTACTGCTGTTGCGTTTAACCCCTCACCACTTGACCTTGGTGACCCCTTTGGGACGATAAGCTTTATGAGATAGCACATTAACATGCAGAACCACCCAGCGATGCCATTCATCACAGGCTGTCCTGCTTAGCAAAGAGAATGAGAGAAAAAGAAAAAGATCGAGAAGGGGGTAGGAGTGAGAAACAAGTGCTTTATTTATATTTGTGTAAAAGTCTTGTTCACCTGTACATGCCCATGCTGGGTATTTGTTATCATAAGAGGTGTTATTTCATCTTCTTATAATGAATAAGAATGTTTCAATCCAGTTTAGGTTTGTACTAGGTTTAAATGGGGGTCATCAGATTTTGGAAAATAGTTTTTTTTAATGCATTGACTGCAGCTGATCTTACCTGACACCACTAATCACCCACATGTTTAACAGTTTACCTGACATAGCAGTATCGAATCAGTACCAACAAACACTCCAAATATTTAAAAAAGAGGGGCTGGATTAGGACGTGTCTAATTGTATAATAGAAAAACATGTTTTGGGTATTTTAGCAGCAATACTGATTACTACTGATTACACACCAAAGCAAATGATACAAAGATAAAACTTACAAAAGATCAAAATGAAATAATGCAAACTGAAGGAAAGATACCTCATAGGGAAATTTAGATTTTGGCTTTAAGCTTATGCAATAATGTTTTTACAGTCTTCCAGTACTGATGTTTTTGTGTATGATCAAATCCTGAACTGAGGAACAAGGATATGTTACATATATTTCATTTCAGTAGGCTACAGAATTAAATCTTGGCACTGTAAATGTTTTATTCGTATTCTTATTTAAGCACTTAGATTGATATGGCAGGCCAGCTCCAAGTCATAGAAAGCACATAAACTACTCTGTATTGTACATAATGTAAGTTAATACTATCAGTCCTGGGAGTCTTGTTTTAGGTGACCGTTCATATTTTGTAATCCATTCTATCAATCAGTATCTTGTGCTATGTGCCACAAATCCTTTTTAGCATCTGCTATTTACCCCAAAACTTGTGAGGTCACAATTTAGAATGAGTATCTACTACATGTAGTTGAACTGCTAAAACAGTAACATCCATAATCATGATAGTATTTTGTTTATTACATACAGTTGTGTTCCAATAAGTTTATCTTTGCATGCAGTGATTTCTAGAGAGCCATCACCCCCCCTCCCCCAGCCATTTTCCAAGAAATGTAAAGATGTTCGCCATAAGTGTACATACGTGTAGATACCAACCAGCTATGCATGCTGATACTCTAGCAATTATTTCAGGTACTTTTATAATCAAAGTCTCATGTGGCATGTGCTAAAAACAATAAAAAAAGAACACAAAAAAATAGAAACCATCATTTGCTCACACAATGTGTAGACTATGACATTAGGTTTGTTTTTTTAACTACTGTAAGTGGTTGTTTCGTTTGAATTCCATCCCCATTGTGTTGGTAAACATGTTGTTAGATTAGTAACGGTAAGGTTGAGGCAAATGGTAGAGAAAAGAAAGAGTGGAAAATAAAAGAAAGTAAACATCGAACAGAATATTGTAATAATTATGCATCAACATACATATGAATAAAAAGATAATATGTCATTTCAGAGGAAATATTTGTTCTCGAGAGGTTTGACTATGTCAATAATTATTGCATTCTTGATATGCTGTAGTAATAACGGTTGCAAATGTATCAGAATAATGTACATGCTATATAATTTCTTCATCAAAACACTCAAGGGTTCTAAAAGAATGGTGAACATAGTTCATTTTAATATAAAAAGTCATGCAGTACTTCAAATCAATTCATAAATACCCAAAAGGAAAATGGTTTGCCTCAGCCTTCTGCATTTAAAAATGTCTTCTAATTTAAGAAATCCTGTTCTATGAATGAAGGTGTATCCAATAAAGGAAGACTTACTGTTTTTTAGGAATGTTTATTTTTCATTCACGATGACCATAATAGCTGGAGGTGTCTGATTTTTAATCTGTGCTAAAGATATTTTAAATTTAATAAATAATCATTGTAACAAGATATCCTGTGGTTTTTCTTTCATGTTATTATGGTATTTTCATACACAACATTTTTGTTATATAAAGCAATATTAATTATAACCAACTAT
>JAOTRQ010000006.1:2768504-2784923 GCA_028565875.1 Hoplisoma paleatum | reverse complement strand
ACATTCATTTTTATATACATAAAAACATCACCTGGCTTGTGTTCTGGGTTCTCCTGCTGAAAACTGGAATTAAAGGCTATGCTGAGAATGAATATCAAGGTTTGTGTATCCTGTCATTTAAAATGCATTTTTTGGATGTGTTAGAAGTCCAATTCCAACACACATTTATAGTCATCCGCCACCACCCCTCTCCCAAAAGGATCTATAGCATGATCTGTTTGGAATTCGTTTTGCTCGTTAATCCAAAAGAGCCAAATTCCAAATTTATTCTAATACTTTAACTTTTATTCAGTTATCATTTGTAGCTTTATAAAACATCTGGAAACACTTCACTCATTTTGACACACACACACACACACCATTTGCATAGGGAAGTATGAAGTATGTTTAAACTGACTGAAAAATTATTGGAATTTCACACACAGTAACATGGCATCATGGTTTGTACGTATTTAAGAATGCAAGCAGACACTAGTGTACTAGACACCACTGTGACGATAGATCCCATAATTGACATGGAGAAACATAATAAAATGGATTAATTGACACACGTTATGTTTAATTCAAAGTTTTAGGAGTTGTGCCACAAAGCTTTCAATATACACTTCTTATTCTGTCTTAATCCCATTTAGAGTATGGGGTGCTTATCACACCTCAAATATTTGGCATAGTTTTTACACCAGATGCCCTTCATGATGCAACCATCCTATTGATGTTCTGTCAATTTTTGTTACCCATCAACTTGGCTTACCATTCATGCACACATTTGTTCCCTGTGGAAACCTGATTCAATAGGGTAAAAAAGTTATCAAGATGAGCTACCTCATATTTATTAATTAAAAAGTTACAGTATAACGTTGTATATTACAGTATAAAACTATGCTCCTCATGCTGGTTCAGTACATCCGCTAGCATTTTTGGCTAAAACAATGACCTGACGAATGCAGCAACAGGTTTAGGAAAAGGACCTGGGTCTCCTCACATGAACCTTCTTGGTGTGGTGTGACAGCATAAGCTATGTTTGCTAATTACGATAGAACTATAAATAGCAGCAATTCACTCTGTGATTTTTTTTGGTACTTTTACCGGTAAGGCCAGTTATGAATAATATAAAAACAGAAGTAACATTATGGAAGAAACATTTGTAATGTTTTTACCTAATAATGAACATATACATTATTTATTGCAGTCATTCAAGGGGTCTTAAATACTCCCACTTTTACAATCATTTTCTTCAGAAATAAATTATATAAAGCAGTTTTCAATAATAGTTTTTTTTCTGTCTAAACATTGAGGCTTCACTCCTTACCATACAGGTCAGTGCATTTAAAACAAATTACATCAAGAACATCTGAGGCCTCAACAGAAACATAAAATAAATCAAGTAAAAACAATAACTGCTATAATAAATAAATCAAGTTACTCAAATTAAACACATGTCTCCTAATAATCAACACAGCAATGAGATTTACCAGTCCTTCAATTGTCAATTAGTTTCCGCATGAAAAAAGTGAAATCTTTAATTTAAAAAAGTTTTTCATAACTAATCCCAGCAGCGGGTGGGGCTTAAAGTGCTCTTGTTGTTCTTACATGCATCACTTTGGTATATTTTCATACTTTATATTTTTCCTTTGCTCCATCACTTAATATACAGATGTGCTGAAAAGAAAAAAAGAAAATGCATGAAACAAACATTTATTAAGTATAAGTGACTTATTACTCAGATACTTACACTCAAATCTCTGAAATATTCATTGTAATCCAGAGCATAGCCCACCAGGAATTTATCAGGAACCTCAAAGCCAACATCTGAGTAAAAGACACGTTCATAGGTAGTAAAATGTTAGCTACACGGGAGTTATGCATGCATGTTTTTGGTTTTTGTGCCCCTATTGACCCTAAATTATTATTTTTAAAACTGTTACGTCTCATCAGATTTAAAAAAGAAAAGCATACCACTGTAAATATATAAAAAGACTGTACCACGTAGACCTATAGGTATAAGCTTTCTGCTCATTAGGTTTGACAACTGTAGTGCTACAACTGCTTTTTCCCCACCACAAGATTTTCTGATTAACTAAGTATACCATATTAAATTCCATCAGTCAACCTCCATGCCAATAATTTGTTTAAAAAGCTTAACCATTATTTAACTTCGAATTAAAGCACCAAATAACAAATGTATCATTACATTTAACAGGCCTGACAAATATGTTTAGTACAAAAAAGTTTTTAAGTTTTAAAATACAAGATCATGGCCCTGCCTGGGTCATCTGAGTCCCCTGATGTAAGGCCTATAAACAATATGTGGGGTGAGCTAAAGAATAAAAGGGTGACAAGAGATTGAGCATCATTTTATAAATTATATAAGTGCCATCTGTTATGTTTTAAACATACAAAGTGTCAAGTTAAAACTAATGTAAAAGTGAGTATGTGCAAATCACTTCATTAGCATTCATGTAGAGCTCATAGACCTTTTTTAAGTAAAAAATTGTTCCATTTAAGTGCAGAGATGCTGATCACTTCAACACATGATTTTGTTATTTTAAAATATCTTAATATTTGAGTGTTTCATTTTTGATGTCCCATTATTACACTGCAAAAACATCCTTAGATAAATATAATTATTATTTAACAATTCTATTATGCTTTTACCAGAAGACCACAAGTGACAATTGTGAAAGAGACAGCCAGGCTGCCATTATAATTGTTATAATGGTTGAGAAATATGTACTTGAGTGGTGTTTTTTATTGTGAGAATTCTAATAATCCTTAACAAATCTGACACAACAGGGCAACAAACGAACAGACAATGTATTTTAGCAAAATGTTCAAATTTGCTACGTAATAAATCACCGACGCAACAACCCTGTCACTGTAAAGGTCAAGGCATAATACTTATGAGCCTGGAACAAACTTTTTTTCTTACGATAAGAACCACTTTTATTAAAATCAACCAATATTGTGCAATATATACCGCATTAAAAAATGAATATATGTAATCCTAGTAAAAGTAAATGGCACTTACAATCAGGACGATATCCTGAGCTCGATGGAGTCCTTTTTACAAGTAGGCTGAAATTAAATAGAACAGATGAACCTTCTTTATATATAGAACTGAATGTTTGTGACACGATTTGAGGCATCACATGCAGTGCCCATTTTAAACAACACTTTAATTAATAACAAAGAAAAAAAACAAATTCTAAAGAATATTAAATACATTTCTGAACAATTATGTTAAATATTTTTAACATAACGAATGCTTCATGTTTTTCAATACTCAAAGCCTTTTTAAAAAATAATATAATTGGAGATGTAGCTGTGTTTTCAGACTAATCTATAATTGGCTAGAGCTACCCACCACACCAAGCATGAGTGCTGCCCCCTAGTGTGTGTTCACTAGTGTGTGTGAATGCGTGTTTCACTGCACAGATCAAGTTAACTGCAGAGGACGAATTCCTGTGTGTAAAAGCACCATGGTCAAAAGAGTGTTCCAAATTACAAGTCTCAAAATGCCTACAGCAGTTTTAACTGAGCTGCAGATTTCCTCTGGAAAATACTAGTTGTGTTACATTGCACATCCTCCCGAGTTATGGGGAGGGCTATAGGCTCCAGGTCTTTGCTAAGCTGATAATGATGAACTTCATTTTGTCGACTCAATTTTGACTTGTCAAACCTACACAAAAATTAGCTTTACCAGATGATCAAAATCTTTGCATATTCCAAACCGCTTCATGGGAAATATCCACACAATCGGACCGATTGGAAAGAGTGGACGTCAAAATAAAAAAGATCAAAATTATAACAATTTCAGTTAGAAGTATTTGTACAAATAACCTGTTTAAAGCTGTGCATAGTAAAGCGGTGGCCTAGTGGTTAGAGTACTGAACTTGATTACCATTGACGACAGGTCACAAGTAAAGTGCTTAACTGCTCCCCAGGTGTCGTGGCAAGGTTACTCACTGCAGCCTCTAGTGTGTGTAAATGTGTACAGATTGTGTTGAATACAAACTCATCTGTGTGTAAAAAGCACAAGGGTGAAGAAGAGTATTCTAAATTCTATATTTATGCAGACTATTATAAATGTAATAATTTGCTGTATTTTATGTTTGTATGGAGTCCACTAAAAACCCTAGTAGAACAAGATTCAAAGCAATAAATAACCTGAGGATCGTCACCTACCTGGCCACTTTCACCATTTTGGGATTATATTCAAATAATAACTTTAGCAGAGTTGCCATAGTCTTTCCTGTCTCCACAATATCCTGTAAAACAGAATACTGAGTTAATTGATATTGTACCTTATAATCCAGTGCGCCTAATAATCCGTAAAATATTGTAACCTAACTATAAAAAAGTACATAGCAAAGAAGCATCTTACCTCAACCACCAGCACATTCTGTTAAAAGAGTATTTAAAAAGCATTATAAAAATAAAAGAAAACCTCCTAAAACTATTAGTATAAGATTTCACAGAAAATCAAAACTTACTTTTCCAGCAAGTGTTGATAACTCATCCCCTCCGATAACTTTAACACAGTTGGTTGAATGGTCATTCTAAAAAGAAATGAAAAGACGTTGAATCTTTATCACCGAGATTTGGATTAAACAAGAATGTTAAAAGTAGTGTATAAGAGTAAAACCTAGAGATTTATCTGTAGAGGTTTTAATTAACGTGAGTGAATTGGTTGGTATTAGATTAATAGATAGCTTACACTCTATACAAGATTTCAAAATATATAATTGCAAGGATTTTAATGTACAACTATTCAAATGACTACTCACTTAGGATGGAATACAAACTATAAATAAAATGTAGTGGTTTTTATTTAATTGAAGACAGATTGTCTTTGTTGAAACTACATTTAATTTGGTATACATCCATGCAAAGCATTCTATGAAACGCTAGGAGAATAAAGCATTTACCCCTTTCTAATGTTGCCATTCCTTTTCACCACATTGAAGAGGTTTTGGCTCAGAGGCAGCAGATCTCCAAAAGATATTCTCAAATGATATTTCTTTACCAGAACACAAACATGGTCCCATACCACAACAGGCCATGACTTTTAGATTTGTTCCTTTGTAAGTTACTTTGTATCTAAAAGGCTGATCACAATGCATGCTTTCAGTGTGTGATGATCCACCACAGACGCCTGTGGGCCCAGAGAACTTGTGGACATGGTTAATATAAGGCTTCTTTTTTGCACAAGTTTGACATGGCCTTTGGAAATCCTATTGCTTAACAACTTGGGGTAGTAAAAACAAAAGTTCCCTCAGTTACGTCAACTGATGGCGATAAAGAGATCTGGTATAGCATGGTCAACATAGTGATTCTAGGCCTGTACAGCACTGCTGTAGCAACACAACCGAGTAATGTAGATGAGAAATTACCTTTAAAAACCTTACAAATGTATCATTCCGAGCTTAAAATATGTACATACTGCCCAAACCAACAAAAGTCAAGTACATAATATGGCTATATAAAAATATAACTAATAACTAATGGCATTAATTAAAAAGCAAGTTCTGCAGTATCTTTTTAGTGGAAATGAACGGGTGGGTGAGATTCAAGACCAGCACTTACGGAGTAGCTCTTTAGTCTAATGAAATCCACAGTTAATGGAACAGACTTATCACTATTTCGATTCAGTGCCTTAATATAATCCATCAGGTCTGCAAAGAATTTATATCCTCCTTTCAGCACACACAGAGCAACAATATGTTGTCCTCCCATGTCACGAACAATGTCTCGCGCCAGCCGCTCAGTCCTAAAGAAAAAACACCAAACTAAATATGTTACAGTAGAAATGCAAAGTGATTATATTTTAGCCCAAGATATTTTAAGTAGGGTTTTTTAAAACGAACACCAAAATGGCATTTCAGAAAAAGACATTTTAAAATATATTTGTTAAACAAATCATTTCGAATTCAAATGATTTGTTCATCCTGTGGTGTTGCAAATAAGACCATGTTAAACCCAGGCTCGAAAAATGGACTACCATTATATGAATCCATCCCTTTAACACTAAAACTTTTAATTCCTTAGGTCATAACAAATGTTACCTTTACCCTCACCTAAAACTTACCTGTCCTTAATAAGACCATTAGGAATGATCACACTGTGTAAATCTTCTTCATAGTGTTTGGGTACGCAAAAGAGACTCAGTTTATAACCAGGATCATCATCAGCTATCTGCAAAGTTGTAATAGTTTTAAGTTTTTTGACATGGAGAAAAATACATTAAAAGTTTTAATTTACCTTTTGCATAAGACTTATTGCCTGGTTTTAAAAAAAATCATAAAAAGTATTTGAAAAGAAAGATGTTTGATCACAAGAGAAGTTCTATTAGTCATTACTAATTGTACATAAAATGTCATTTAAAGCTGCAAACATAGTTGTAATGGTCTGTGATTTTATAATTGTTCTATTCATGTTTTATATAGCACTGATATGAGCTTTACTACACTACACTTAACATATCTAACAATTAATAGTGATAATCATATTGCCTTATCTTACCGTAACATAATTAAAACAATTACCTAGCAACTAGTATAATTGTTTGAGGTGTTTCAATGCTTTATATTTATTATTTGCCAAATTAAATTCATGCAAGGTGGCTTCGTAGGTGAGATCTCCTCACAGCAACAAGGTCCTGGGTTTTCAATCACAAGGTGGGTCGTCTGGGTGTTTTCTGTGTGGAGGTTGCATGTTCTCCCCATGCCTGTGTGGGTTTCCTCTGGATGTTCCCTCCCAAATTGCAAAAAAAAAACATGCAAGTTGATGTAAAAATGAATTACAGATATAAAACTGACCATGACCTTGTGGACTGTGGATACTCACCGGTGAGTAAAATATAAACACATATAGCAAAAGCAAATTTACTGATGACGTAGACATGGCTAAGCATGGCGACACCTGGCACATCAATATAGGAGGTCGTGGGTGTCCAAACTTTTGCATAAGACTTTGCTTATTCGGTGTTATAATACATTTAATTAGATTCAATGTAGCACTGTGAAAGTATTTAAACAATATATTATAGTAGTAAAGCCAGGACTGTAGAGGTGTATGTAGCTGCCCATAATGCCATCCATTAGTGAATTGGGTCCAATACGCTGATTGTTAGACTTGTTGTGTGTGTTTAGTCTGTTAAGTGCAGCTTACCTTTAAGTAAGAAGCCATATTTCAAGCCTGTCTTTGAACAGCTTTAACGTGTAGCAGCTATAAACGTGAATGTTAGAAGAATCGCATTCACGCTCATTTCCATCCGTGACGTAGCTCTCAGTTTCCTTTTAATCTGATTTACAAGAGACCGCGGCCGAAGCACAGGATGATCCCAACTGTATGCAGCGTCAACTGGAACAACATGTGCACACTACAGTCTACTACTGCAGCGCAGGACGATCCCGATTGTATGCAGGTTCAACTGGAGCAATATGCGCTCAATACAGTCTACTGCTGCAGCACAGGACGAGCCCAATTATATGCAGCGTCAACTAGAGCAACATGTGCTCTCTACTGTCTACTGCTGTTGCACAGGACGATCCCAGTTGTATGCTGGTTCAACTGGAGTAATATGCGCTCAATACAATCCACTGAAGCAGCACAGGATGATCACAACGGTATGTAGCATCAACTGAAGTACCGAACATGTCATGTCACGTGGAGTCATATATTTTTACTCACTAGAATACACTGCAGACATAATACAGACTGAACTGAAGTGTCAACTGATACAGGATTTACTCAATGCACTACAGCAGTCAACTGAAATGGTATTTATTTGATCCACTGCTGTGGCACTGTTTGCAACATCAACTGAAGCCACTAATCCACTACCAAACACTATTTTGATTTGATGATACAATTACTAACCTAAATTATGAAGACTAATGAAGACTAATTTTACTTTTTAAACTGCATTCTACAGTTTTAAAATGTTTTATTAAAACCAATCAGTTAGGTGCTACCAGAACTGTCTAATATTTACTTAAATTATTAAGCAATGTGTTTGGATTAAGGAAGAAATGCCATACATCACAAAAATAAAACGTTTTTTTTAGATCTATCTTTATTCATACAGATAGCAGCACATTTTACAGAAATATAACTGCAAGTGTTTATAAATTGAAGTGTGCTGATTTAAAGCAAAAGACACATATAATTGCATGTTAATTGGTGTTACTTCACAAAACATACTCAAAAGTAAAACCATTATGTCTATTAAAGTACAGAATCTTACAACAAACTATAGTGAAACAAAATGTATTTGAAAATGAAATGTATAAAAAGAAACAGACAAGACACGCTGCTGCTGAGTGGGCTAGGTGCTCTGTTGAATGTATGGTGACCAGCTATCAATGGTGGTGTTAGTATTTTTGTTGTTTTTGCTCTGTACCTTGCTACTGAAAATGATCAAAGGCGATATCAAACAGTCCAACAAAAGCAGCTGCATAGCAGTTTCATGACAACGTTCAAATGGATTTCAACTCTACATCTGAAAGCAACACATTAACAAGACAACAACACACGCAAATTGTATTGTACAGTTTTGAAGCATTTGGATCGGTTAAAAGATGAACCAGGTTAATACCCCGGGCAAGTTAGAAATGCACTACAGAAGCAAGGGTAACGGCTTTCAAAGGCACAAAGTACTTCCAGTAAAAACGGCACAACACAACAGAAAGTAGATAAACCTATACGTCCTGGTAGCTCTTATACTTGTGTATTACTACAGAAATTTGCTCGTTATGTTTCTGCTTGCTCGATCTTGTACGCATTTGACCACGTGACACAGTGCTACTGAAAAAAGAACATTTTGGCTGCCGAAAAAAAGTCTGATGTGTTCATAATTGGTCCTTATTTAGATGTAGTGTTAATCTTCATGTCTACATCATGAGGTAAAACACATTCTTCCACTCTGAAATCAGAGTTAGTTTCGTTTATATGGCTTTGAAAGGAACGTCGGTTCCAAACCATCAACCTTTAAAAACCTCCCCTTTCCAGGTCTAATTCGAAAGTATAAAGAGTTCCACATGGCACACAGAATCTCTGCTTCATAGCACAGTGATGGGGACCAAAAACACACTTCCCCCTTTGACACAAAGTACTGCAGGAGGGACACACAATTCAATATTTTAAAAATGTACATAGTACATTTAGTCATTTAAGCCTTATAAAAATACTGTATGTATGGCTCACTTACATGAGAAAAATTACACTTTACTACAAAGACATCACAACAAGCCAAAACCAATGTCACACAAAGAAAAAAAAAAACACAACTAAACTTGTTGTAAAAATCTTCATTTTTACAGTGTTAAATATGTTAACAGACATAAAAGACTATGCAATACTTCGGACATACAAAGAAAACAGTCAAATATAAATAAATGATATATAAAATGAAATCGTTTGAGTTAAATTTACATGTCTATACACAAAGTTAGTCTGCATATTAACATTGTCAAAGCAAAAGCTGCATCTGGAAATTAAAACACTGATTTCTTTTTTTTTTTTTTCATTTAAATATCATCTTAACTCCCGATAATAATAAGTTGTAAACATCAATGATTGTGGGACGTGTCAACATGTTTAAAACTAATGTTCCCAATACACCCAATTTTACTAAATTTTCTTTAGTCAATCCAAGCCAATTATATTGAGGAAAAATTAGTATCTACGTATAGTAGGAATGTACATTTAGTAATGTCTTAATAATATTAACCCAGATGTTAATTATTTATGTAAACAATGCAGCACCACTACACTAAAGTATTAAAGAATGAACCCTGTACAACTTCATTTACCAAGTCCAAAAACTGACAATTCTTCCACCATTCACATTAAAAATCTTTCCAACCGATAGTGCCTGACTCAACAATACATCAACAATACAGAAACATACATCATCAAAGTAACAGCATAAACACACTGTACATGTCACTTAGACCATTCACTTCTAAGTCTTGGAGAAACATTCTTATGCTGCTTGGCGACTACAGTCTAAGCAGCCCAGCATTTAAACATTCTGTGCTTATTACATGACTTCAACCAATAAATCCTCATTCATGCCAACGTGTTGAAAAACTAAAAATCCACAGTCGATGAGAGTCAGTAATAATTTTTGTATAATCCTCTAGGCTAGGATAGTCTGTGTGTCTGACACACATGGTTAAACATACTCTACAGAAGCATGATCATTTTTAGCGGGAATGATACAACATGAATCTTTTATGTATAAAATGCTTTAGATGACAAAAATATTACATGTACAAATATATACAGCTACTGTTTATAGTGAACAGGTGAAAACACGGCAATTAAAACTGTCATGTAAAATATGCGATCAATAAAACGGAGTGTAAATATGATTAGAACAGGTACAAAATAAACACTGTTTCTTTTTTAAAGTACTATAAAATGCACACACAGGCCAGAGGATGGATACAAACAGTTATGAGCTAAAAGCGAGCCTTGTTTCAAAATCTCCATAAAGTGCTAAACACACCATCTGAAAATGTATACACAATGCATCAGTTTACTCTATTCAACCAGATGTTTGTGTCAGTTGATGGAAAATGAAGATAATATAACAGCAAAGAGCTTGCTAAAAGTTTACTAGTAAAATATTATATTACTACAAAACTCATGATTTACCTGCCAAAGCAGAGTTGGACCCAGTTGTTTGATTCCTTAAACCACAATTATACAGCAAAACAGTAACCTACACAATTCACCTAAATAAATGCATTAGAACATATAGATCTAGCCTTCAGTATCACAAGCTCCAGTTGTGTCTATCAGCTCAAAACTGAGCCAAAGGAGGTTTACGAAGTAAATATCGTTTTACTGTTCTAAGAAGTCTCTGGGAAGCGTCTTTTCTTGTTCCTGAAACTGCTCTAAAAGTTCATCAATCTTCTCGTTGAGGTTGCTGGACTGGTCCAGTAAAGTATGTATTTGTGCACTGGTCTGTAGCTGGCTCTGGCTGTGGTCTGAACTTGGATGACCCAAAGTGACCATTTGATCTCCCAATGCAGAAGCAGAAGGGCTCAATAGTTGACCACACTCTGACAAACAAAAGAGGATAGATACATTTCTTAGAAAGTATTTTCGTTTATAAAATAAGGTTCAATTTCTGGTAGCAATGGTGGTTAAACTGTTAGTAATTATTCTACTGTGAGTGCTAATCTTGAGAAAAAACATCTCTATGAGGGCAAAGTTTGTATCATTACACTTGAGCCTCATTTCATAAACATTCAATGTAGTTCAATATGGCCATTTACTCACAAAATCCCAAACACAAAAAAAGTGTTTAATGCTTTAAAAAACACAAGAAAAACACAACTGTTATTACATAAAAAGAAAGGTATTACACATCAATCCCGATTGTGATTTCACTGCACTAAATTGCATTCATAATTTACCCTTTTTGAAATAAAATTGAAATAAAATAATAAAATCAATACTGTATACTGAATGCATTTTTATTTCTGATAGGCACAAACTATGTCAAACAATGGTGCATATTTCCCTTAATAATAAAAATGAAACCAGATTTTACAACAAATTCTTATCTTATATAAATAAATGAAGCCAGTTTTTCCAAGACACTTTCCTTATAGAAATTAATATTATATAAATACACCAATAACACCAACAAGGAAATAATCCTGGAAAAGCTGGAAAATCACCTACCTGCATTATTAACTAGATGAAGTGAATAGTGCCAAAACCCTTTGCTGTTTAATTCATTTATTTATTGATTTAGGGTTTTACACCTCTTTAAAACACAAGGGTCTTTAAATGTTAGATCTTGATTACATTTCATTTTGATCTTGTCTTTCCATTTTGATACATTATATATTTTCATTTTAATTGCTGCAAAGTTAAGACTGTCTTTCGTAATGTTTTTATTTTTTTAGCATGTGTACTTGTATTTTCTTTCTGTCCTCTGCCGTTTAAAGTGAATATTATTTCATCTTAAATAATTAAGCAATTCAAGAACTGTCATGTGAGGGATTATTACATTTCTAAACGAAAACCCTACAATGTTCCAAAAGACCCCCTCTTCACACACACAAAAAGCTAATACAAGTTTGAGATCTTGGTCTGTTGGATTTCTGTGGCACATTCACACTGGACC
Organism: Hoplisoma paleatum; assembly: GCA_028565875.1. Lineage (NCBI taxonomy): Eukaryota > Metazoa > Chordata > Actinopteri > Siluriformes > Callichthyidae > Hoplisoma > Hoplisoma paleatum. The sequence goes on along the minus strand of JAOTRQ010000006.1, from coordinate 2,772,772 downwards.
AGATTTAGTGTGTTGTGTGATATCTGCTTTACATAAATAAAATAAGAATGTGTTGCAACATGGATTAAGATGACTTACCAGTTGCAATTTCGAACAGGAACAAGCCTTGCTGTCCTGACGACCCAGGCTGATTGAGAGACCCTCCTAGGGTTGTCTGAAAGAGTGGATCAGAGGCCTGCTGACTTGATGTGGCAGCAGGGTTTTGTAGTCCTCCAAGTGCAACTCCACCCTGCGAGCTGAAAATGGCTGTCGCTGTAGCAGACTGGGGTAATTCTTGGGTTCCAACACCACTTTGCAGGGCTGAAATAGCTGCCTGTGGCAAAAATATATTAACTGAAGCTTGGTTTGTGGAAGAGACAGAGGCACTAGCACTTGAAACAACCTGCATGGGCTGCTGGTCCTGATAGAGTACGGGCTGGGTTGAAGGCATTCTGACAGACGAGTCACCTAAAATGGAGCACTCGTCTTGGAAAGACATAGGCTCTGAAGAATCTTGCTGGACCACATTGACCGCACTGGCCTGTGGAAAAAGCAGCTGTGTGTTTTGTGCAGACTGGGTAGAGGGGCCTGAAGATTGGTTTGAGTTGCTGTCTGATGGAACATTAGTAGTGCTTGGTACTACCTGCATGGGCTGCTGGTCTTGAAAGATATTTTGAGGCATTGTTTCGCCACCGATTGGACCCTGGTTTTGATTACTGAACAAAAGAGGAAGGTTTTGTGTGTTTACCGGTGTTGCACAGAAAAGCAAACTCGTCTGTGGCTGTTGCTGGCCCTGGTTTTGGGATATTGTTGACATGTTCTGAAAAATAGAGGCCTGCTGAGGCGTTGGTATTGGCTGAGACTGTGGAGACTGCTGTTCCATTGGAGTGGACAACTGAGTCTGTCCTTGAAAAAGTGAGACAGACTGAGTTGCCGAAGTTGATGTTTCCATTGGTGTGAGAAAAGCTATTTGTTGTTGCTGATGTTGCGTATTGTCGGCTGTGATCTGACTATGCAAAACACCTTGAGAAATAAACAGAGTAGCTGAAGGGGCCTGCTGATCAGAAGACAAATTACTTCCTGTTAGCATCGTCACTGTGTTGGGAAATAAAGCAGATTGAACCTGTGCAGCTTCAGAAGTGCCGAAGAGCGCCGTCTGTGGGTCCTGGTTTTCGGTCAGAGGTGAGTGACTTTGAAACAGCTGTTGAGGAGGTGAGGACTGGGAAGGAGGCTGCTGATGAAAACTGGAGGTTTGGATAGTAAGCAGTCCTCCTGTCTGCTGGAAAAGTGTTTGCTGCTGAGGTTGTGGAGAAGGATTCTGTAGAAAACCTTCAGGTGGCTGTGACAGAGTGGAATCTATTTGTGCAGGATTTTGACGCTCTGACATCTGCTCCTGTGGCACAACAGTGAAAGCTGGTGTGCACTGCATTGGAATCTGTGGCTGTAAAAGTTCAGCCTGTAACCGCGTTTGCAGATTCTCCAAGACCTCTTGATGTTGCTCTTGCTGAAGTTGTTCTAGATTCTGCTGATGTTGTTGTAGATTATCAAAAACCTTCTGGTGCTGCATATTTACCAAAACGTTCTGTTGCTGTAAGTCCTCAAGAACTTTTTGGTGCTGCAGGTTTTCCAGGACGTTCTGATGAGGTTGTTGCTGTTGTAGGTTTCCGAGGGTTTGCTGCTGAAGATTCTCCAAAACCTTCTGCTGCTGCTGGAGATTCTCCAGAACGGTCTGTTGATGCTGGAGGTTCACTAGCACTTTCTGATGCTGTTGCTGCAGGTTTTGTAATAAGTTTTGTTCTTGTTGTTGCTGTTGTTGATTGTTTAGAGTGTTCTCGTTGCCACCCAGCCTTAAACTGTTCATGTTCTCCTGAACGTGCTGCTGGAGGCTTTCTGCAGACACGGTTGTACCATATAGAACTTCTATAGCTCTTTCCAGCTGTGCCACCTCCTCCTGAGGTAAAAGGGTTGGAACTTGTGGTTGTTGGGAGTGAGCGGGCCTAGCCTCAATGCCCACTACCACCATTCCTGTTCCATCTGGACTGCTGTCTTCTGGGGACAGGGTCTCAGGGGTTTCCCGCAGAAACTGCTGGGGGACTTGTGGTGGCACCGGTTGAAGGACAGTTGCGTCTTCAGATAAGGACACTTGAAAAGGTGCTGTGGTTGCTATGTTCGGTTTCTGAATAGTATTAAGTGGTTCTGAAGGTGCGAACATCGTGGGTACGGGCTGTTGAGACTCAACGGGTGGCCGAGGAACAGGACTAGGATAAGATGTGTTGCTAGAAGGGAGGATGGTAGTAATTTCCAAAATCGGCTGAGTTGAATTCATTAAAACCTCTGTAGGCTAAATAAATAATAAAACATTATCATTAAATCACAAAGTTTAAAGTTTATAGTTAAGAAACTGAAAATTTTGCATTAGTTTATTGCTGACCTTAAATATTTTAGCTGATGTGGGATTGGAAGAGATTTCCATTGGCGTAACTTCTTCTCTTTTGACAATTGATATTATTGGGGCTATCACAGTACTGTTCGGGTTACTGCTCCCAGTTTGCATTGCTGCCACAAGACAAGTTAAAACAAATCTAATTAATAATAATTATTAGTAATAATTATCAGTAATAATTAAAAGTAAATAAACAGCACTGTTGTTTATCTTTTATGTTCTCACAGTTCTTACCATTTATCTGGTCTTCAAAAGTGCAGGGTTGGGTTGATATTTCTGACTTGACAGAAATATTGCCTTTTTCTGTACAACAAAAATATAGATCATTGACTATCACACGTGCGGTTTACAAACATAGTAAAATGGGCACCACAGTGAGTGAGTTTTCCTCCCTAACAGCCAGGTTAACTAGCGATACCGAATTGTCCTGTGGGTAATCTAGCCACTAGGATGTACAACCCTCCCTATTCATTCAGGTTTGGTATTGCATTAGGTTAGAGTAAGGCTTTAACTTTATAATTATATACTTTATTTACTTTAGTGAACTTTATTTGTATAGCACCATTTTTTTGTCTCACACACACAATTCAAAGTGCATTAAATAGACTATAAAAGATATAAAGACAAGAGAAAAAATAGATAAAGATAAAATAGAAAATGCTTAAAAGCTTGCGTTTAAAACGCGTTTATATGCTGTAAAATAAAATATGTGGATCACTATTCATCAAAATAAAATGTGGATCACTATTCACGCTGATGACCCCAACAGAAACAGCCAAATGAAACATAATGTAATGCATTTTGTGTTTTTACCACTGTAAAACAAATGATTATAAAGGCCTCAAAAACAGCAGCTTTTTAAAATGTACACAAGAATCACTTTTCAAATCATCACTAACTTTAACGATACAGTCCTGCAACATTTGAAAGAGTTGTGGTTCTCATCTTACACTTGGCACATCTTTTACGTTGGATGCCCTTCCTACCGCCACCCTCCCTATTCTTCCAGGTTTGGAACCGGCACTGCAGTGGCTATATATCTACGAGACAATTCAGTATCTCCAATTACCCTGGTTCATGTCTTTGGACTGCGAAACCAGAGCATCCAAAGTTGTCTAATACTGCTTCATCAAAATTGCTTGTACTTATTAAAATCTATTTGTGTTGGTTTACTGAGACTTCTTGTATGTTAACTTATTTCGAACAAACCTGGTTGAGGAGTGTAGGTGAAAGGCTGTACGTCATGAGTCCTTCCAGCATTTGTTAACACAGCTATTCCAACTGACACAGCCGAAGTCACAGTCAAATCATGATAAGGAGGCACCTTTACCACTAGATGATTCTAGTAAAGGAATATCATTTACAAATGTAAATTATTATGTATTCACTATTCTAATATGTATTATATGTGACAGATGCACTTACCTGATGGAAAAGTTCCATGTCGATCTCTGCTTCTGCCTGCCATGTGGGGTTATCATCTGCAGGCAAGGTAAAAATAAATAAATATATTCATTTCATGAATACATTTCAGGTCATACATTGACCTGTATCAATTTTGAGGGACTGTCATTGTTATTGTAAAATTGCCGGTTCGATTTCTAGTTGACGACTGAAGTGCTCTTGAGCAAGGCAACAAACCCCTAACTGCTCAGCGGGCACCGTGACTAGGGCTGCCCATGGCGCCAGGAATGTATACTCACTACTGCTGCTTCCTAGTGTGTTCACTACACTAAATGTGTGTTTTGCTGCACGGATTGTAGTAGTGTGTAAATACTAGGGCTGTCCGCAAATAATCGATTATTCGTTGGTCGACCGAAAAAATTACTAGTCGGCCAAATTCCAT
>JAOTRQ010000006.1:2740365-2752360 GCA_028565875.1 Hoplisoma paleatum | reverse complement strand
AAAGCAACTTTACAAAATACAGAAGCAACAGATACACAAACTCCTGAACAGAAACTGAACTGATCATGTGACGATTAACGACCCCAAATTATCCGACTGAATATCCGACATGGCGGCTTGACTTCCGGCCGGAATCGGATTGGATCGCTTAAGATGGTCGGATATCCGACAAATCGGAATCGGTTATCCGGTGCAACCCGAATAATAATCACTTTTGATTAATTGAATTATGAAAGTTTTAAGATGAGTGAGAATTTTAAGTATTTTTGTATGTGACCAATAAACACACTTCGCATTGGCTTTTCAGGTGATAGCTGATATTAACAAAAAGGTATCTTAAAATGAGTCGAGGTTGTTGAAAGTTCAACAGTGAGAAAATGTCAGCAAAATACCAAACCATGAAATTGATTTTATTAACAATTCTCCAAATCACTTTGTACATAACAAAAACAACCAATAATGACAAAAAGCATTTAATATATGTATAATACATGGCTTTTTTAGATTCAAATGTCAAATATTTGTAAAATTGTACAGTTTTTGAGGGAAGGGGGCATACTGGTACCAAAACAAAATGTATTAATCCCATTGCACAGTTGTACATCTAATGTTAACAGAAATCACAGCAGTGAATAACTTCAAAACATTTCTGTCTGCCAGGAGGAGGTGATTATAGCTGATCTAGTCAATAAACAGACTTGATTTTGTTTCATCATAGCCCAGATATAACCCATCAAAAGTTTGCAGCAGCTACGTTTGCCGCTGGACAGCAAAAGTTGAATACCTAAAAAAACAGAATCTTTGTACTGGAGCTGCCCTCAACTAACAACTAAGCAGAAGCTTAGGAACTAGACACACTAGCAAAGGTCACCACCAGATTTAATAATTATCCACTATGCATGATGAATAAAAATGGTTGTAGAGAATGCAACCGATTAAGTATTCAAGGGTCTTTTATCTACAAGATTTAGAAAAAGAACTGAGCTATATACAGCATATAAACAGTAGGTTCTTCTCACCACAATAAAGCAACATGTAGCTCAGCTTAACCAAGAATGGTAAGACCAAAAACAAAATCTTTCACTTTCATTTGTATATATTGTACATGTATATGTACATGTTTGACAGAGCAAATATAAGAAGCAAAATAAAAAATAAACCATGGCTCTTCTCAGACAGCAGTTAAATTCACATCCAAGCTGACTTAATGAACAATGAGTCGTTGTTAAGAGCCATTTGTTGAGAGATCAAAAACAGCTTATCATGTGTTCTGAATTTAGCTGAATAACCAGATTTAAACATGAGGGCTGATATACTGAATCACACCAGACTAAATAAGACAAGTTGGTGATAGATGAACTAATGCCGAGTTAAGTGAATTAAGTGAATCATTATTGCCATTACTGTAAGAATGAAGACATTGTTTTGTGTTCAAGGTAAGAATTAGAGTTCTGTAAGAATCAAGAAATAATTTAAGATGTATTTTTATGTCCATTCATTCTAAAATTACACCAATGTGCTCTGCCCAGAGTGAATGATATTTTCTTCTATTTGTTAACCTTGATGATAAATGATAGAACAAGCAGTCAGAAAACAGTTTAATAAAATAAAAAATAAATTAAGGCTATAACAACAAAGTTGTAAAGACAATCAATATGAGCATTCACACTATACATTTGAAAAACAAATGTGCTTTTCCGGGAGGCTTTAGGAGCTGAACATAATGCTATTAGCACGTTGTTTAATAATGGCACTAATAAAATTTCACTCGCCATAAATGGTGGTAAAAAACAGGAGAAAAATGAAACACTCAGAAACTTGAACTACATTCTTAAACTGTACTTTTGCTCTGACAGTGCCCATGGACAGAGCATTGTAAGCTGTCTATGTATATACACTTCCTGCCTGAGGTAAATGATTACCCGGGCATGCGCGCCAAGGCCATGCTACTGTATAACCTGGAACATAAATCTCAGAACTATTGTTTTGAGCTCAGATATTCTAACCCTCATCCACACATCAATAAACCACATAAAGGTGTGACAGCTTGCACTTAGGATTTCTAAATCCTGAGTTCTTTTGGCTCAGACATCAGGAGATATTATTAGTATACACGAAATTAAACTGATGCGCGTTACATCAAAAGTCTTTGTTTAACAACTCAAAGCTTTGAAAAAATAAAAGTGGAAAAATGAATCTGCAGAACCAGGTCAGATGAGTCATTTGTTAGGTAAGCAAAGAATTATGGAAAAATGTATTAGAAAGTCCCCTGTAATTACAGTATCCACAGTGTAATTTTTGTCTCCAATTTGCAGAAATGGTTTCGGTAGGGCTTTAACTTGTTCCTGAATGTGTGCAAAAGCTGTCTGTAAAGAAGCCTTACATAAAACTCAGTGTTTTGCACACAGTCCAGACCTCAATTCCACTGCTTTGGAATGAACTGGAACACCACTTTAAGCTTTCTTGACCAACACCGATGTCCAGCCAATAATGACAAAAGTGGCGAAGATGCCTAAACGATCATATGGAGTTCTATTTGTTGGAAAAAATGGAATGTCCAGTAAGCCCAAGAATTTGGTCATACAGTGGTGCAGTCCTTTATGCTTTGACCACGATTGTCCCCAATGTTCCAGCAGCAAAAAAAAATAGTCGGTAAGAAAACAAAATTTCTGCCAGAAGTATATGGCCTAAAAAGTAATAAAAATGATTTTCACTACTAAAAGACAGATTTTTTTTAATCTCACACAAATGAAATTTAATAAAACCCTGTTAAACTTAAATTACATTTTAACCAAAAAGGCCTATAAGCAGGAAGAATGCATTAAGCATTTGATACTGTTATTTTGCTATATTAAATTGTGATTTTATACAATTTTATTTACGTTGTATTAGCTGAAAATTATTAACAAATCACACATCTGACCACACTGAAAAACACACATAAAGGCCTAATAATGGTCATTCCCATAACAGAAAAAAAAACTGTGTGTGCAACCCGAGCACACATAAGAAGCCCAATACCACAAATATACTAGTCACCACTTGCAACAAGTGTTCTTGTGACCACCCCAAACCACAAATATTTCGTAGTAAGAACCTGTTACCATCTTCTCCTCATTTCAACAGACCAGACGGGAACACGTGAGCACAATGTAAGCTCCTACCACAACAGCCAATAGAGTGACAGTGTCCATAATAAATACATGAACCGCATATGAAGAGGAGAAATGCATCAGAAGTTCCAGCAACATAACGACTGCTAAAATATAACATACAATGTCTTGATTTTCTGGCACGCACACTCCAAAAGTCTACAGCAGGTAGGTCCAGTCAGAGAGAAAGTGACAATTCAGGGGGGAAACGGTCAGTAAAGATAGACAGTGTGAAGAGGTTAAAATCAGATCCTAACACGGTGCTGCCAGTAGCAGAAAAGTAGCAGTTTGAGTCACACTTTGTCTTCTTTACTGTGCATGGCCACAGAGTGAGTCAGGGACAGAGAAGAGCAGAACTTATCCCCCCCAGGAGAGATAAAGGTTCTAGAAGGAAAATGCTTAGGGTCCCCGGCTCTACCTGTCCTTCAGCTCCTGAGTGACACGCCTGGTTAGGCAGCCACACAGCAGTCCCATAAAAAAAAGCAAGACCACGGACATAGCCAGCATGCTTAAAATGTAATTCCTTGCAGGAGACAATAAGACTTGACCAGCCAAGTCAGAGAAGTCCTCTGCCGGTGCCACCTAGAAAACAACAGGAACAACAAAGCATCAGTGTCACAAAATACAGCTTAAACTAGTGTACCTTTGTTGTAAACACTGGGTGTTTGTGAGCCCAATGAAAGCCAACTAATAACTAGAAAGTAATAATTCAGAAAGAAACATTTAAAAATATTTTAAGTTCTTCAAAATCAATTATTTATTCAGTGCTGGCAACATTCTTAACATAAAAAATAAATCGAATATTTTTAGGAAAGTTTAAAACCTCAGAAATAAAAGGTCAATTAATTAAATTAAATGTATGTAACCTTGGCAGCATAGCTCCACATGTCTATGCGATCCTGCAGTCTCTTTTTACACTCTGGCTGCAGTCGTAATCGCTTGTCCTGCAGAGCCTCAATCAGACAAGACATCTCTGAAAACAACCAGCAACATTATTACTCTTATAGCAGGGGTCACCAACGTGGTGCCTGCGGGCACCAGGTCGCCCGAAAGAACCTCACGAGTCGGGCCTGTTCTAAAAATAGCTGCATATTTTGCATATTGATATTTATTTGTTTTCTACCTTATTAAATTATTGTTGAAAGTTATTGCGAGAAATCAGCATCTTCACATAGATGAATATCATTAATTATTAATAGTAACATGTAATTGAAGGTTATAAATTTGTGATTTCACAAGTGTGTATCAAACTGGTCGGCCTTCGCATTAGTTGGTTCCCAAAAAGTAGCTCTCAGTTTCAAAAAGGTTGGTGACCCCTGATCTATGGTCTTGAAAACGGCTGAAGAACAGATGTAGACGCAACACAGTAAAATCTCATCAGGCATGCAGTAATGTGTATGTACTCACGTCTTCCTTTGCCAGGCGGGATAGCAGCACACTGGTGTTTAAGGTCTAGTGCACATGCTGTGTGTAACACTGGATCCACAAAGATATCTGCCTTACTCTCCTTAAGTATGTTAAGTACCTCCTACACAGACACACAACAATTGTCACTTAAAAAACAACTTTCAACTGGCTTATTTTGCTTTTCCTATATGTGCTCTGTACTGATTTGTAAATTAATAATTTGAAGTGGAACTGTGTCACAAACCAGACATTTTAAGAACTACCCCCACCCCACTTTTACCCTGAAAAAAGCAAAAACAGACTATTATTATTAACGCCCCTTAAATACACGCAGTAGCTGACCTCTCTCGCCCATCTTCAACACCAAAGAAGGGGTCTTATACCCCTTGGGAGTCCTGCACTACATTCTGCATTTACCCAGGCACCTTGGTCAGCACGAGGTACCTTTTTGCATCCTTCATTTTTGATCTTGAGCAGATTCACTTTAAGACATTCTTCAACCTGACCGGTCTGTTCCTGAGCTGCTACCTCCTCTGCACACAGCCGAGGGATCTAAGAGAGACAAAAGAACAAGATTAGATCATGTCTTTTTACAGGCTATTGAAGTCATTTAAGTAAATGCAAAGAGTGAAACTTACTTCGTCGCTGCATTGCTTCTGCAGCTGAGGGTCGAGTCTGTAGTCCAAGGCAGACTCCTGTAAAATCACCATGATCTGGCCCTCACAGTCTGAAGAAAGCCGCTGTACAAACAGAACACCAGTTATAAGCACAAAAGCACAGTATAAATCAAAAGCTAACGGAGATCAGTCATACCTGATCAGCATATTTAAGTTTGAGGCAGGATATGACCTGACCCTCCAACTCCAAATCATCTTTTGCTTTATTTATGATGTTCTGGCAGAACTTGGGGATGTCAGCCTTACAAGCCTTCCTCAGGACAGGGTTTAGACGGTAATCTAAACACACGTAAAACAACTCCAATTAGATCTATTGGACATTAAAACTCAAAAAAAAAAAAAACGGTTGTGGAAAGTAGGTAGAAGCACTTAGTACCTGTATTCTGGGTAATCTGTCTCTTGGTGATCATCTGTTTGCATTTCGGGTCCATGAGCTCACTGTTCTTGTTTTGTTTTAAGCACTGTAGCATGCTTTTAGCATCAGCCTCAGCACAGAATCTCTACAACGACAAAAGTAAAATTACAAAGTAGCGGTTTACACTGTAGCAACACACAAGGTAATTACAATGTGTAGCTTTCAATATTAATGACAAATTCTGTCATTAGTGGCACATTTATTTCTATAATAATACTGTTATATAATTCATCATTACTTCTCTATTATTATTCATATAAAACAACCTAACTTGTTCAAACCTTAGCAAAACTATTAACTGGCCAGGAGACTACAGCGGGATGGCTGTGCCTGTGAGGGGTCAAGGGCTAGCACCTTTCTAGACCAGACTGGTCTCGACATATCTAGCAGCATATGTAAGTAAGTAAAACACATAGTTAATTCACGACATCTAGCCTCTTATGCTGACGACTGCATGCTGTGGCACCATGTCTAGTTTTTTGTTTAGCAGAACACGGTAGATCTAAGGAAGTAAACCCCCAAAATAAATTAAGACCGGTCCCTGTTTGAGTTAGCACACTGGTCCTTTAAGACAGCCACTATTTCCAGACATGGTGATTTGTGTTTTGCCATGAATCCACTTGAGAACCTGCTCATTAAGTAATAAAAGTACGAAAATGGAACACCTACTGGACAACCACACGTGTATCATGTACAAATCTTGACAATAATTTTCCCTTAATTTACGAGTGGTGGCTTTATGCTTCACTCAGGTAAAAGAAACTAGATTTACAAAACGACTGTTAATAAATACAGCGAGACTACCTAGAAGTGAGACTGAAGACAACCGTTAATATTCAATATTCATGCTTGTTATTTACCCGGATCATTTGTTTACAGACTCTCATGAGCTGAAAATCAAGTTCAGGGTCGATCATCTCAGTCTCCTGTAATTTAAAGATCTTCTGGTGACAACGCTGGGCAAGGTGGTTTTTGTTGTCCTTCAGGCACTCAATCACCTGCCATTCACACGACAAAAAGCATTAGCATTACATAACAAAGCAAAACATGCCAGGAAACAGAAACTAACACATTCATTCAAAAGGCATGTAGTAAAACTAGAGACGTGTCACAAATCACACATTTGCAAACTTTAAGCACTGCTTTAATATGTCCAAGAAAATACAGTAAGACTAAGGTCTTACTGTACTTGAAGTAGACTGGGTAGTGTACTTGAAACAGCCAAAAAAATATGCCAATACACCTATGTAATGGAAGGGGCGGGACTTGATTTGAATCCATTGATTTAGATTTTATATGCCACGTTTACAGAGTGATAATTCACAGTGGAATAGATAAGTAGTTTATGTACATAACCACCCTCAGTGTAGTATGGAGTTTTGTGTTCTTTTATATCAATTGTTTTAAAGAAATTACGATTATTTCGCTTGGTTACATATTTCCCCCCAATAAGAAATTTTGTCTTGCTAGAAATCATAGTTCTTATAGGCGTTCAGGATGTATATGTTTTATAGAGCCATGTATTGGACGAGTATCACAGAGGTGAAGCTTCCCCAGGTTGAAAAAGAAGCATTCGGTATAAAAAGTGCCACAATCACATAATTCATAGTGTGACTTAGTAGGAATGGTAGTTAAGCTTATGTATACAACATCGAAAGAAATGTTTATTTAAACAGAAACTGTTTAAACATCCATTGTTCTAATTTGCCTAAGACTGACCTGAGCATTACCATACACCACGTTCTGACAGTGATCCTTAATGTCTTGTCTACAGTTCTCATACAAATCTGGATCCAGACGGATATCCTCTGACTGGAACAAAACACAGATCATCAAATAATGACTAAATCCACATTAAAATAACATTCAAATGATCCATATTTTATGAAATGATTCAAATTTACTAGATGCCTTGTTTTTTTTTCTTTTTTAAGACTAACATCATGTTAAAGTGGTAACATATTCATGACAGAATAATTACACTAATTAAGACTCTACACTTCACATGTTTATTATTAAACATTTGTAGATTAAACTAATCTATTCACTTTGTTTGCATGCCTTTGGACTATGGGAGGAAACCCCAAAATCAAAAAGACACAAGAAGAACATACAAATTCCAATCTCTTCAACATCCGGATCAATCGTGAATTGTATTCATTTAAATATGAGTAAAATATTGAAACCATAGAACGTATATAGAAGGATGCTGCCATCTATAGGTAGTATGACTGAACAACACCAAGCTTTGTCATCATTAGTAAACAAAAGACATGATAAAAGTACAAAACCAGAAACAGTAAAGTGATGTCTTATAGATTTACCATTTCCAGTTCTTCCACTCTGAGCTGTCTGCGGCACTTCATGGAAACACGCTGGTCCTTCACCTCCTGGAGAGTATCGTTCCTCACCATGGTGCTCAAACAGATCACTACATCCACCCTACACACACGCATGCGTGCACACACACACATGAAAAATACTCTGAAGAAGCTTTCTCTGCTAGCCTGAACACTGGTCAAAGCCACTGACATGTTTTATTATATTTATCCAGGTATATTCATAAAAATTCCTTCTTTCACATGGTTGCACAAGTCGTGTATATTAATACTAGAGCTTTTATCAAATCATATTTTGGCAATAATGTGTCGTCATAGTCAAGGAAACCTACCATTAGGCTTAAAAAAACTAGTAGTATGTGTCACCCATAACAAAAAAATACATGACAGTTGAATTAATACTTTTAATCAATCAGATTTCAAATTGGTGGCACCAGGACCATCTAGCATATTTACATACAGCTGCACATAAATAAACCAACTGTAATTACTACATTCTGTAATGATCTGGAATCCATAACGATCTATAATCTTTCATGACCTACACAATTGTTTTGGGGAGAACTACTTACTGTATAAAGCAAAGTTTAAAATTGGATCAATCAGGCAAAATGGCAAATATATATATATATTTTTTTACATAAACAACCGTCCCAATAAGAGGACACTGTACACAGTCGTTTTTTAGTAGAATTTAAAAACACACACAAACCAAAAGTCAGGAGTTTTGGTGAGCGTATTTCATTGCCTTAGAAGGCATTTTGTTACATCGAACATGGTGAAAAGACACTTGTTATTAGGAAGTGGCCCCACCACTGTCATATAAACAGACACAATAAGATTAAGTGTAGTGTGTGATGCACATGTATGCTGGACTCACTTCTTCTTAATGTTAGGGCAAAGCTTTAGAACATCCTCTTTGCAGGCCATCTTGAACTTGTAAGAGAACCGAAAGTCTTTCATTTGGATCTGGAGATAAAAGCAAAAGGACCAATAAGATTTGGAACATCCGACACACTATTTTAATATAAATCCTTTGACCTTTTAAAAAACAGTACGAAGCAGAACACAGAGTGCTGGAAATGTTTAAAATGTTTTCAGTTTTATCTTTAAATAAAATTATTTTATTATCCTAGGAGTAGCCTAATGGTTTGGGATATAAATCAAAACAGACAAGAGTTTGAATCCCTATTCAGCTGTGCAGCCAGTGACTGACCTGGATCTCCGACCACAGCTTTCAAAAACACGCTATAACCATGCCAGCCACGTGTGCTTACTACACCAGTAGTGTGTGTTTCACTACAATAATTAAGTGACATTTTTTCATCACAAGTTTCATTAATACACAAGGCAAATTAAAGTCAGATCAAATTTAACAATAAAATAAAAGCCAATACTATTCTTTGAATGCAGCTATTATATTGTAGGTTCAGCAGCGCAAGGTGGCATGTGTTCCAGTGCCTCCAGGTACCGCTTAATTATCCTGTGATGTAACTAAATAAACATCATAATGCAGCTGTAGAAAATACAATTCACTTTCACATAATTATATCAAGCCGATCAGTAGATTACATTTTGTTTCACGGCAGTTAGATTGTTTAAGTCCTCTAGCAAACTGGATAAAATTATGCCAATGTAACTGATTATACATTTTCACTTTACGACTCACATTATTACGGCAAACATGATTCCTCTGTGTGCTGTAAGGAAAACCTACACAGACAACATTGCAGACCAAAAAAACATGCAGAAAAAAACAAAGCTGGGTGTTTAGAGCAAATTACCAGTTGAAAGTGAGTGACTCCCACAGCACATTTTTCATTCATTTCCTTCTGGTGTTTGTTAAGCACAAGACATTCCATTAAATCTCCGGTATCAATCTGATTATCTGCTACCTCCTAAAAGACGAAAAAAAACAAAAAAAAAGAAAAATGCCAATTTGCAAGCCAAGATATCAAAACCATCTTTTCTGTTTAAAATATGGAAATAAAGATACTGACGCAGCTTGGTCTGAACATCAGTAAATAAACTTTGTTAACAGAATTACTGGGACATTGTATAGAAGCAGTCTCTTAATAACTGTTCCATTAACAGTTTAGAACAGTAGCCTTGTGCTACACGTTTAAAGGAACTCCAGTACCTTGTGCAAAGAAATGACCTTTATTGTTGTTTGTCCACAACGAACAATAATAAACAAACGAACAGCAATACGAGACTTTCTTCAACATCAATGTCCAGCTAAACAAATCTCACTCGGGGATAAAAATAAATAAACCACCAACTGCACCCAGCTTTTAGAGATGTTTTTAAAGCCATTTAAATTTATTATCCAAAAAGCTTTTGGTCAAGTATCAAAATCCTTTTGTGTGCATCAAGTCACTAGATTCTAGTGTATAATGTGTGCTCTGTTATCTGGACTTACATGGCAGTGAGACTGGATAACTGGTTCACAAGCTCGGATTAAAAGGGCTTCAATCTGGATGTCCTTAAAGAACAAACGATAACAAGTTTAAACGAAAAGAAAAAGGAAACATACAGATGCAATAATACAAATCATCATGCATGGTATTACCTCAGACTCCAGCTCTGTGAGGTTACCGACTACATATCTACAATCTGAGCCCAAATCCTCCAAATGATCCTGTAGACACTCCAACTCCTGCAATGTGTGAACACAAAATCAGACACAAAACCCTAAATGTAAGTAATTTAGGGTTCCCGATTGTGCTTAAATTTAACTTTAAGTACAATAGGGAACCCTAAATTACTTACATGTCAAATAAAATAATAAAACACTACAGTTTAAATCCATTAAACTAAATCCATGAAATCCATTCATAGATAAGCGGCACATTCAGCTGGCATACGTTTACAGAGAGTGAATGTGTATGAAATCAGCAGCCAGAGATCTGTACCATATATGTGACGGAGACCCATAAACATGAGAAAGTACAACCGCCATTTGTTCAAATAGCCATTCAAATTGACAACCAACGTGATTGAGATGGACGACAAATCGACTTTAATGATAAACTCAATTTACAGTTGAGGACTGTTTCTATGAAAAAAATTAATTAAACTTCTGATTTAACTTTTTTGGCCTCCCGTAGATTACCGTGAGATTGTTTTAAAATCTGGATTTAACTTACTGATCATCAACGCCCTCTGCAGAACAAATTATGTGTCAAATGTTTATTAAAGTCATACAAATTAAAGCCTTTTTGAACACTTGAATAGTAAAACTGGAATCCATTCTGAAGTACACCGGGACAGAAGGAACAAACAACAAAACAATCATATAACAAACA
The DNA here is from genome assembly GCA_028565875.1 of Hoplisoma paleatum. NCBI lineage: Eukaryota > Metazoa > Chordata > Actinopteri > Siluriformes > Callichthyidae > Hoplisoma > Hoplisoma paleatum. The sequence continues at coordinate 2,741,062 of JAOTRQ010000006.1, read as the reverse complement.
ATTAATGTTTTGAGTTTAAGATTAAGGAATTATGAGGATTTTTTTCAGAATTATATTGGGTGAAAAGGTCTTTGAACGTCAGCATGTGCTTAATGATGTTTGGTATATTACAGTTGGCACAGAGAGAGGCTTCCTCTCCTAGTAATAGTTGATTGTTTCGGGACTACATTGCAGTTAGTTTCTGTTTATGAATCTACTAGTAAAAGAAATAAACTAGTAAAAATGTGACCCACCTGTCCAGAATCTGGTTTCTCACTACACCACTTGCCAAGATCAGTCATACAACGCCTTTGAAGGTCAGGGTCCAGTTTAACATCCAGCGCTCTTTGGTGGAGGATACGCTGCACTTCAGTCTTACAATCACGGGATAACTGGGGAAGAAAAATGGTTAAGTTCCAACACACCAATGACCTAGCACACAGTTCTCTTTTTCTCCACGCATACAAAACTGCCTCTGTAATTATCAACATTCAACCCCCAGGACCAAATCAAACACCAGATTAACCAAGAGCATCCTCACCTCCCTAGTAATTCAGAAATCATTGGTAAATTAATGCACCATTAACTTTTCACTTTTCTTCGCAAAATTGAAAACACACAAACACAAAAATTGAAAAAGTTATACAGTGGAACCTCGGTTAACGAACGCCCCCGATAGCGTCCAATTCGGATAACAACCAACCATTTCGCTAAAAAT
>JAOTRQ010000006.1:2712280-2734332 GCA_028565875.1 Hoplisoma paleatum | reverse complement strand
AGTCTAAGACGACATTTCAATATACTACTTTAAACAAAAGGTTATATAAGCAATATCTTACAAACTATGACAACACTCGTCTTTTACTATTCACATATTTTTCGACTTTTTCTTAATGTCTGTGGGGTTTTTTTGTGTTAGACTAGGCAATTTAATTTAGGAATTAAGGACGCAGCAAAGCTGACCTGGCGAACCGAGTGAGAGAACCTTTGGAAATTAGTACGTACTCCATAAATTTAGTAACAACAAACCTAGCAATAACAGTAATGTTAATAACAATTTGAAATGATTGGAAAGTTTTCTTTATCGTTGTACCCTATTCAATTGAAGACATGTTAAGAGGAGATCCATATTGGGATGACAGCTTATGGCGATGCAAAAGGGCCACGTGTCTCCCTGAGTTAGAATTTTGTTTCAGTATTCTTTCTGGGACTTTTTACACGTTCATCAAGTTTACAGAAACCACGTTACAGTCAGGATCTGGTTATTATAATGATGAAATGTTTAGCATTAAATGGCGGATCTCGTCCCAGGTGGGTTCTGTTGCAAAATGAACATTCCGTAACATCTATACTTAATAATGTTTTAATTATTTTAAAACAAATTAGCAAGAACTTACTCGAGCAAATATGTTTAAAATGACCAAAATTTACCTTATCGTATTATTTAAATATCATAACCATCCGTCGTTTTGTGTACATTTCCCATTGCCGAGATAGTGATTAGTTTACATTAATACTAATATTTAACTAGAATTTTACACTTTTATTGTATTTTGGATATTTCTCAACTGGCCCATTGTGTACCTAGTCATGACGCTGAATGAACAAAAGTATTGGGAAACCTAGACCTTACACCTGCATATGTATTTGTCACATTCGATTCTATATCTATAATCTTCATTGAGGAACGGTTCCATTACTTGCAACTGTAACAGCTTCCATCTTACTAGTAGGCATTTCCATAAAATTTTCCAGTGTCCAAAAATGTATAACCCATTCATTATGTATAACCCAAACATCACTAATGGACAAGCCAGGATTTTCAATTGCTGTCCTTGTTCATCCTAAAGGTGTTTCATGGAGTTTTAAAGTTTCTACGCACTTTGTTTTGTAGGTTTGCATGGATTTCATATGCTGGAAAAAGGCAATGCTAGTTCCAGCATACTTTTTGTATTTTGTTTTTAGAAGCATACAATTTACCTTGATTGAAACTAAGGGGTCCATTTATGCACGACCCCGTATGGTGAACTCTTATTATTATAAAGTTGAACATTATATGATAATGAGGTTATCATTCACCTGGCATTCACAAAACCCAAACCTGTCAGATGATTTGTTGCTCCACATATTTCCACTGAGTCCAGTGGCCGTGTGTTTTACACCACTTTATTTGCCACTTGGTATTGTGCTTGATGATGTGTGGCTTGTATGCAGTTGCTTGGCCATGGAATCCCATTGCCATGAATCTCCCGGCATAGCATTTTTGTGCTGATGTTAATGGCAGTGAAAGTGTGGAACTCTGCAGTTAATGAGTCAGTAGAGCCTTTGTGACTTTTATATGCATTATGCACCTCAGCACTTCTGTAATGTAACTTTGCATGGTTCCCAAATGCTTGCACAATTCAAATGGAAAATGGATTGTAAGGGGAAAGTGGGTTGTAGGGGGAAGTGGATTGTTGCAACTGTGTTTTCCTATTCATACACTCAAATATAGTTAGAAATATACATGCTTTTATGAATCAATTAAAAGGATAATTGCAATAGGTACTTAATTTATACATCTGTAATAATAGGACATTAAACACCAGAATCCCAATGATCAAGTAATGTGTCCCAATACATTGGGTCAAGTTGTGCATGTGTGTGTGTTTGCTTTTATACATTTAATATCTGATTCTATAAGAATCATTGTGTTAGCTATTGTGATTATAATGCTGGAACACATATGCACAAACATGTTTAGGGTGAGAGAGAAAGAGAAATCAACACAAAGACTTTCTTCTTTGGGGCCTTACAATTGGCAAATTATTTCTCATAGATAATTACAATATGTTTTGTGAATGACAGGGAATGTTTATTTTGAATTTCACAGAGGGTGTTAAAGCCGTTTGCGTGTGTGTGTGTGCGTGCGTGCGCGCGCGCGCGCGCAAATACTGGAGAGGAGTAATCTTTTCGGGCACCTACTATGACGTACAGACGCACAGTGACGTTGGAACCCGAAAGTGATGTATAACACATGACGTCATAAAGAAGCCTTTGATGTATCTAGAATAATGACAGCAAGTGTGTAACTTATGTGCAATTTCAAAAAGGGTGGGATCACTTAAGCAGCGTGTGGGTTTAAATGTACCCAAACGAGATGCCCAGCCCATTTTACTTTCCTTTCCGAATGGACCTCAGTGTTTTCCCACGTGTGAACTGAAACCTATTTGGAGAAAATGTGATGTTTGGGTGACTTAGTGCGACGACAATGTTTGTCGAGAGAACGAGCTCTGGCTAAGAAGAGCCAGATAAGTCAAGATTGCTGTAAAGTAAGTTCGTTTTTCACATTTTTAGCCGCAAAAGCGGTATTTTGTATAAAAACGACACAAATAAACGTAACTAATAATATTAATAATAATAATAATGTCTGTGAAGTCTCTTCTGATGAAAATTCGCCGAATGCGTCTTCCGCAAATGCTTTTTGGGGTAAGGGCTTCCCAGCTAGATACTTATGAACAGCAAGCCCAGACCGCAAAAAGATTCGAGAAAGACATTTCACTGTCTGCTCGCAGATTAAGTCCACAGTGGTATCCAGGTGAACCTTGGTCTTGCTTTATTTCCTAGACCGCGAAGTGTGTATCCAGATATCGGCGACAGAAGCAGCGTAACCGCTTCCGAACCCGAAGAGTGTTCCCACACGCACACGCACACGCACACGCACACACACACACATTCTACAAGCACGGAGAGGAGACGAAGAGGCTTAGCATCCAAACCCCGAGCGCCGATGCGAGTGCTCTCCACGGTCCTGAATACGCTCCTAAACCGACTTTCCTTCCTTTTCCTATTTGCAACCTTCACCTTCCTACCACTCCGCACTGGCTCGCTGCTGTTGAAATAAGTGTGCACGATCAAATCTGTATGGTGCATAGTCCTTGTTTCATTGCGGTATCATTTTTTCGTTGTAGCCTAAAAAAATAGATCTCCTGTCATCCCGATATGATTTAGCAAAGCTCAAAAAGCAGATAGTGCCACAGGAGTACTGAGGGTAGGAAGAGAGCAGTCTGTAATCTGCTCGCAATAAATAGGGAGCAGCGAGGGATCTTATTGGAGCAAACAAAAAATCGTCATCCACCAATCGGTGCCTTGCTCATATAGGGACCCCCCTTTTTCAAAAAAATGAAAGAAAAAAGGGTCAACCAAATTGTATCGTAGTTGGCACAGATGACCAATAAAACAATATTAGAAATTTTAATCAACTGTTTTAAAACCGATGATATTGTATTATTGTAAGGGCCGTTATGTAAATTTTAAGAAAACAATGTGTTAACCACATCAATTTATATAACAGACATAAAAAGTATTTTTTTAATTAAACATATGCAAGTAAAGAAGATTTTCACATATAGATTTGTGTTTGACTTCATGTACAATACATGAAGACAACAATACAACAGGTCTCTGCACGACCAAATAGTTCACTGGCTCATCACAATTAAAAATAATTGCAGTGGTACAATTATGTTCTAGAACAATATAAAACAAAATTAACCACGCGATCAAAGGTTTAGTATAAAACTTTATATAAGTTTATTCTATTCTAGCCTTACTAGAATTTATAAATTTGGTGACCCCTTTGGTAGAAATGATGCATTGCATGCAACTTGTGGATGAACAGTATGTAATAGATGTGCCTGAAAAAAAAATCCGTTGCTATCTGGAACTATCCAAGCAACTTTTAAGCAATGCCAACATTTAGATGAAAAAGTATTTTAATAAAATATTTTACCATAACAACATAATACGTATTATATGTACTTCAAAATTGATATAATACAATTGTAGAGTTAATATATATAGTTGATGTATTTTTTTTGTATTTGGTAGCTGAATTTTACTTACCGGGATTGTTTATGTCCGTTTAATACATTTGCCAAATGCAGCCAAAGTCTCTGGCCACCTTGTTTTGGAACTACGAGCAAGAAATTGTACTAGGTGGGAGGGTCACGATCTATATCTGGATACCCTCACACACACACCGGTCTGAACTCATCCCAAACCAAGATCCTCCCTCCCATCCCTTAATCACGGCTATTCTTCTCATGTCTTCGTTGGTGGAGGGGAAGGTTGAGGTGGCTCAAAGCAAATAGTTAAGAGCTAAAAAGAAAACACGTGTGAATATATTGCCCATATGCCACCATTATGAGGATTTTATGAGTGCGCGTTTTGTTTGTGGATGTCTCCTGGAGTCAGTCACGATTCTCCCCCTTCCGTCTGCAGCGCACGCAGCGACTGCATCTCCTGACGCAGCCAACGCGCCCATATTACTCACTAGAGCAGTCACGACTCGGGAAAAATCATGTTTCTACTAATTTCACACCTTCAAAATTCATTTTCTATAGATATATTTCTATGCAGGGGATAGACGTGTTAGACCAGAGAGCAACAGTATCTAAAATATCGAAGAAATCAAGATCGCTTTTCCATGCCAGCAACCTGTCGTTTTACATGCCTGTTTATTATTTAATTAAATGCTACGTGGTTAAGAAACGTATACTTCTAGTAATACCATGAAAACAACATAGGAGTTTTAAATGGATTTCTGTAAACATATTGTAGTTTCTAATCAAATGGTTACGTTGTATTCTATTTACTATCGTGATCATAGCTGCCAGCATCAACGGTCGTTTCTACTGAAAGCTGAGTGCATTGTTACTGTAAAGTACACGAACCCTTTGTTAATTAACTATGTGCTGCTGGTGGGATACAGTCATAACAGAATACAAATCAATATTCCAAACGTATTCGATAAAAAAAAATAAAGCACGTATCTGTACGTTTAACTAAAGACTAAAGTATCATTCGAAAGAAGAGCTGTGTGTGTGCGTGCGCGCTCGAGAAGCCCCACACAAGGTTGCCAGGTACACTGTTTTTAAGCAAATATAGCCAATTTTGTGATGCCTCCTTTTGTTACATTTCAACGGACCGTTATACATTGTAATTACTAATTTTTTACATTTAGACTGTGCTTCGACGTCCTAGTTGCTATTTCAAGAAATAAAATTAAATCCACCCTTCAACAGAAACAGAAAGTTTCAACAGAAAGCTTTAAGCAATTTTGAGAGGTCTGTTTTAATACACGTCACCTACACTATCAATACAAAAAATACTTTCTAGTTTTTTTCAGAGACACTCTTCATTCGTTAACAAAACTCTACGCAACGGAGAGCAGATTTCATATCTAACCAACATTGTTTGCCCAATCCTGCCTGCAGTTTTCCAGACACAGGAAGACGCATTTTTGTGTTTACATACGCTAAATAACGCTGATAACAATAAACAAACGGAAATCTGCGGGAACCAAATCGATAATCACAAAACTGCTGTTATGCGGGTGTAGAATAAAATCACGAATGGACATCCCAAACCGCCAATTTACATATGATCTCTATCTTATTTACATGTAAAACTCAAAGTATTGTATAAACAATGTAGGTAGGAAGATTGCTAATAGTACTTGGTGCTGAGGATGTATTTAAATGCCATTGAAAAGCAAGCTATTTTGCCTTATCCGCAGGTGGTATTTAAAATGAGATGCCTAGCTGGTTGAAGGCAGTGTTGGTGGATGTTGAGCAAATATACAGGCTTCCCTTCACGCCACATGGTAGTATATTCAGCAAAACCTTGCAGCCTGCGGGTTCCCCCTCTCCAGCTTTGCTGCAGCCTTCTGTATCGCCAGTTTTGGCCCTCCTTTTGGCACTGTTTCCATGAACACGCCTTATTTAGTATACTCTTTAATAGACAAACTATGCTCAGTTTTGAGTTTCTGATGTTGGGAATTTCCATGTACAAACTTTCAGACAGAAAGAAAGCAAAATGGCTTAAATGAGTTTGGGCTTGGTTTTTTGCTTTTCATATTTATCTTCATAAAGAGATTCTTGCTCTGGGAGAAAAAAAAGTCGGTGTAGTTGAGAGAATAAACACCGGCACCGCTACCCCGGCATCATTTCTGTGGCTGCAATACTACACGACAAACCATCATACATGCACAGAATCTCCTGCAATAAATAATAAACGAACTATAGCATATACCAGACAGTGGTTCGCTTGTGTACTTACCTATGCAGCAAGCCTGTGCTGAAAGAGGAAACATATATTTTAAATCAGTTAACGTGATCGCATGCACAATATGAATTAAATTCTGCTTTGATCCAGATCTAACCTCAGCAACATGTCCAAGGTTCCTCGGAATTGCAGTCCTTTTTATACAAGTGTTATCCCTCTGCCTATTTCTGGACCGCGATCAAACAGTGGTGCTATTTTTAGCTCGCGGTACGGAAAAAAAACACTCACAAAGGCATCGCTCAGGATCCTTACGTGGAGTGCATGCAATGTACATTCATTTTTTGTCTCCGTTCGTGCTTCCAATCGCCTCCGTTGTAAGCACTGCGATGCAGTGATTTTTATAACACCACTGCTTTGCAGCTTTTTTCTTCTTATTTCACCTTTTCCTAAACCAACCCTTGCATAGCTCTCAAAAATCTGTAAGGATCACCCTTGGAATGAGTTTGTTGGCGCTCTCCCTTTCCCTTAACTCTCCTCCTCTCAGCATTCTCTTCATTACACGCGTCTTACGCGCCGTGTCTCCATGCAACTTTCGCTTGGAAACTCAGGACGGATTCGCTGCTCACGAACGAGGGAAAGACCAGGCGAGGAAAACAACGACACGACCGAATGCGTTCTGTCAAATCAATACACAAATAGGGATATGTACCCCTAAAATAATACTGAACGTTGAAAATTAAACCATGCATACAGGTCTTTTTTCCCGTCGTAGGCTGCGTCAGTTACTAGGCATTGACGTCACGTTTAGGTTTTCCCACTTTACTGTCTGAGGCTGTTGATTACAACCATCGCGCACCGACTCGCCTTAATAAAAGCGTATTAAACCGAATTGAGAGCAAGGCTAATGCAATACGGACTAAGACGTTGGCTGGTTTGTTCTTTTTTCAATATACATCGTGAATCATTTAATTTAGTAAACCTGGGTCGCGACGCATTGAGTGCAACGCATATTGAGTCTGTATTGAACATGATGTGTTCATGTTGACCCATATAATAAAAACACTGCAAATACACTGTGCTTGTTTTGAACCAAATCTTTACAGTTAAAATATTGGAACCATACACGTATAGATCAAAATTAAAATGCCTATTCTGTTACGCCTCAAAACACAGTAACTCAACTCTAAACCAAGCAGTCAACATGACTAGAAGCCATTGATCCATTGAATAGACAGGAAAAGTCAATAAAACACACTAGGCACTTTTCAAATGGGGCACTAAGGTGTCGATGTAACATCATTGATGGTCTACCACATTTAATACACGTCCCAAATGTCTAAGAAATAAACACCAAAATACAGTAACAGACTGTTTAGAAGGGGAAAACCCCTTATGTGCTTTTGATGCACAAAGTGACATTTTTGTATGGCATTTTATTCGGTCTTGTGGTCCGTATAATTAGTTGAAGACTCAGTTTAGCAGTGTCAGTGTCACTGCGAGAAAGTGACAGGTAAGATACTGGGCTAGAGGCTCGAAGGCTGCCTTCTACCACCAAGGCCACTGTTAGGCCCCTGAATAAGAATAAATGTGTCTGCCTAAATGCTGAAAATGTAAATTTATATATTTTTTGAAAAATACTCAAACAGTACAGCACTGCCACTAAGTGGTTTTGAATTGAATAGAACACTTGTTTGGCTAGGCAATGACATTGGTCAAGAAAAGGATATTGACTGAGTTGAGGTTATGCTGTAACTGGAAAAGGTCTTCCTTAAACTGTTGCTGAAAAGTATAAAGCATTTAAATTTATTTGTATTGCATTGGTTATTGTGCACAGGCTTTTAAATAAGAAAGAAATTAATAAAGTTTTTTGAGATGCGGTTTAAGTTAGTATGGTATTAATAGTTATGCTGACAAAAAACAACATACATTGTAGGACACAGTATTTCACGTGCGGTGTCGCTGATGTGTTAATATTCTAGCATTTCATAGAACATTGACTGGAGTGTAAGCGTTCTTAGAAAAGTGCCCACTTCCAATGTGTATGTAAAATGTATACATAGGCACTTTGTACTTTATTCCCACAAGATAGATGACAAATGAGTTTGGGAGACCAAAAATATTCTTCAGGAATCAACAGATTAATCAATAAACACGTCTAATTATTGATAGAAAATGTTAATAGTTTTAAGGAATTGACTTTAACTGTGAGTTGTGGCTTCAGTTAATTATACATCCATATGTCAATGTAATGCCAGTGTATAATGGGAATAAACTTGAAATTCATTTTGTACAATGTGTCATATAATAAGGCTAATAATTGTTTTGCCATGAACAATGAAGAAATATCTTCCTGTAAGGATCAGAGCCACCCAAGACCTGTATATATCACAAATAGCAAATGACACCTTTTAACAACCAACTGAAAATGGTTTTGATGTCTCTTACATTTCCAGTGATAATAAGAAAGTCAGGGGAGTTTATAAAATTACCTATCCACTGACCTGAGGAAAGCTGGTTCAAACCATCTGCATTTCTTCCACAGTTTCTGCACAAGATCTGACTAGCACTTAAGTTCACACAAATCTATGAATTTCAGAGAAGGCCTGTGGCACACACTACAAGTTTCACAAATGTGCATAATCACATAACTTAAAAACACAGCTGACATTTTTAGCTATACCTGTATCCTCTCTTATGTGTAGGTTTTCCACAAAACATTCAACTAGGCCTGTTGAAGTTTAGTCAAGTCCATAAGTAAAGCAAGGTACTAAAGTTGTAAGTAACTATAGTGCAATGTAACAATGAAATAGCAAATTTTAGATCAGGGCCCTGTGCAAGTCCTAGACGTTCTCCATATCAGACTCTTGTTTTGTTTAATTCAAAGCTATAGTTACAGAAAACAGCCTTTCTCTAGTGGTCACCTACAAGCATTGGATTTGGCTTTTTAACCTTCTGAACTCATTCTAGTGGATATCCAAAATATACTAAATGATTTTCTCTGCACTCACACCCTATCACACCCTAACCTGCACTATACTAACCATTTATACTAATCAACGTGTTTAGTAATTTAAAGATTGTTTCTCATTGGATTTTTGCAGATTTATAATGCTATCTGTTTCAATTTTAGTAGGGTGATTTTTATCTATGGAAAAAATCTGTGTAACTCACTCTGGATTAAACTAAATCCTGAAAATGTTAATGAAAATGCTAGTTTACTATTATTCGTGTGGTCCATCAGCTTGCACTTAATTAAAATCATTATGTTTCTATATGAATAATAGAAGGCCAACCTACATACTGCACATTTAAACAGTTTTACATTAAACGCAACACAATAGCATATTGAAAAATGAACTAATTTAACAACAAAGCTCTGACTTTTCAAAATCACAAGCTGTAGATTACATATGCCAACAATAAGCAAAATGTAGTAAAATGCGTATTGTGGTCACCACCAAAATCCCAATAAGTCAAGCTGGCTGTGCTTCAGAACCTTGGATAGCACCATGTGAAACACACCCAACAATGTCACTTAACGTCTGAGGTAGACAACCCTTTACTAGGACTAAGCTGAACAAAATACAGACAATGGACATGCATGGTCCTACAGAATCCTTTTCCTTTCCATAAAATGTCATTTCTCAGAAATTTTTCAACATTTCTCATAAAACTACCTGTTGAGCATTAAAGCAGCATTAAATACAAAAAGTTGCACAATTATACATATGTGATGACAAGAATGTTAACCTTTTTTTAAATGTTTGTTAACTGTTTATCTTATTATTAAAATATGTTTTTTCAAGCTTATTGACAACTTTTTTGTATAACTTTAGGTTATACACCTTTTTAGATTAATGCAAACACGATTTCCAGAAAGGTTGGACAAAAGATAAAAAAAATAATAATAAAAAATAGTGTTGCATTAAAGCTCACCAACCTAAGATGCCACTATTGGCTGATTCAGCTAGTGTTACACTGGGTTACCACTGTGTAGCGGAAACACATGGAAAATCGCATATGCTAATGTGAACAGCTAATGCTAACAGCTATTGTTGACTACACAAACTAACTAACTACTACTACTACTACTAACTACTAGCTACTAACTATGTTACATGCTAATCTAATCGCTAAATGTGAACACATATGATAAGCAATAAGAATGAGAACAATGGGGCAAAAACTAATAGAGTCACGCTGCTCTGATGTTTACTGATGAATCTTGTAAGAAATAATTTCCTGTCACAAATGTAACCAAAGTATATACATGACATTAAAATTGTTGATCTTTGGCATCTTTGGCATCAAACTACATCTTTGGCATGAAGAACTTACCATCCATTTATCAAAATTCTGAAAAAAGAATTCCTATGATCACAGTACATATTTGCGCTACAATTTGATATCTTAAGTTAAAATCTAAATGTTTAATCCTAACCCTAAAGTAGGTTGGGCCTCTTCTAATAACACTTAACCTGCCTAATGTAGAATATTTTAAATGGTGTCATTTAATTACAATATTTGACTTTCTCTAAACTTTTTTATACTTCTTTTTTACTATAAAAAAGTTAAATAAAGGTTTACAAACACAGGCTATTGAGGAAATAATTCAGTTTGTTTATATTGCATTACCAAAAAATATAAAGTTATATATAAAGTGAAATCTATGTAGTTTTATAATAACAAACAATTTGTCCAAAATTATACTTTTACAGGAATATAACTAAACATTTTTGGGTTTAATCAATAATAACAATGCAGGACTTCCAAATACCAGTGGTTCTAAAAATACCAAGAATTCAGCTGACTCTGAATAGAAAGTCACTCAAAGCCTCTCCTCATTTAACCCATGTAGATTAGACCTCAGCATTAAAGGAAGGGCAAAACAAACACATAGCCATGTTCTGAGCAATAATTTAAAAAATCCTTTACCTGCAACTAGTATAAATAATAAAATCCATTGAATCACATTTTGATCGACTGTATTATTGAATACAAGAAATTTAGTTATGAAGTAAAACTTTGACTAATGTCCCTGAGTAAATGGACCAAATTACCAGATTCCAGGTGATTGAAATATCTACCAAATATTGCTGAAAGGCATATGCACCAAGTATCCACTGATAACGGTCCAAAAAGGGCATTTTTACAAACATTTTTGTGTGGCCAACACATAGGTGTGAGATGTGTCACACCAACATGGTGTATTAAATGCATATTATAACTGCTGTCCACAATTAAAAGCTCCCACAATGTCTTTGCAACCCCAGGTGGAGTAATTGTAATTACAACTGCACACCAGCAGTCTCAACTCCCCCGTTCTAATCTCGCCAAAGATGGTAAACTGGGTTTAATGTTGGAGAAATTACCTCACTGCAACAAAAAAAACCCCAATCAACCATACAAACAAACAAACAAAAAAAAACGCTAACTATAGACATAGCAAAAGCTGTTGATTTACCACCAGGGATGACAAGAAACTTTCTTTCACAATGAGTTTGCAGGAATGGAACTTGAAGATCTTGAAGAGCATTGAAATAAGAATGTACATGCTGAATATGTGCATGTGTCGAATAGGATGTATCACATCACTCAGAAAGACTGCTTTGAGGCCTTGTAGGGTTCAGGTAGGTCAGAGATGTTTTGACAGCATATTAAGTCGGTGGTCCTAATTCAAATTTCTTGTCTACTCTGTAATATAATGCAGTCTTTTTGACTTTTATTGTAATATTACTACTAGTACATAAAACAAATAGTTTTACCAAACAACCTAATTCTGATCAGAAGCATGGCGAAGTAAATCAATTTAGAACACATATTTATTACATTAGTTTTTAGGGAGGCATTAAAAAGCCCCCAAAATTCTTACAAGTGACCAACCAACAAAACCCATATAAAAAGCAAGGCAGTTTATTTGATGAAATTGATTCTTGTTTATCATGATGGGGCATAAAGCCTTGTTAGATTTCAACACAGCAAAAAGGCCACCCAGTTTTTTGCTTGGTTAAGTAGACTAAGCTTTGCCCATTAAAAACATGATCCAAAATATTTACATTTGGGCCCTTACACATGTTCCATTTTCCTTTGTTTGATGTCCCCCTCCCCATCTGTTCACTTGTTTCAGAAGCTCAGACTGGCCAGACATGAAGGTTCTAGGAAATGGACACTCTGCTCTGATGGTTTAAATTAAAGAGCAGAGAGAAAATCAAAATTGATGAGAGGTTTATTTGAATTTCAAGCTTAGATTAAGAATCTCCACTCTTATAGCCCTCTCTTGCTCTGTTTATTTTTCCATCTCTCCTGCCTAAATGATGTCAATGGAAGCAGAGCTATAGAGCTATTTATAGATTCCTCCTCCCATCAGAATCACATGATTCCAAGCACAAGCACAATAAACTACCTCAAGAGGGGAGTCTGCATGAATAGTCAGTGAATATTTATGAACAGGCTGACTACCACCACACGATGTTTCCTCTTTGTGACATGGTCAGTTTGGTGGTGGAAACTGATAACATTGATTTAAATGCTCTGATCATTTGGTTGCTTTTTTCTTTTCTTTGCTGTATCATCAAGTGGTGATTTCACAAACTCTGCATAAAACAACCCCCCCCACACACACACAGCAACAATGACACAAATCACACAACAGTTTTATTAGGCCTATTGTAATCATAATCTATTATTGATTGTATGTTGTAGCATTGCTGTACAGTCCTTCCCAGTTAAATCTACCTGTTCTGCAAGCCTATTGCATAACAGGTTCCGACATACTATTCACACATCATGGAAGAATTCTTATAGACTCTCATTTTACAATGCCTTATTTCTGTGCGGAGTTTGCATGTTCTCCCCGTGTCAGCATGGGTTTCCTCCGGGTACTCCGGTTTCCTCCCACAATCCAAAAACATACACTAGGTTGATCGGAAATGGGTAAAATTGTCCTGCAGTTTCACAAGGTCCCTGTATTGATACGGGGTTGGAGAAAGACCTGGCAACCTACTCTGTAAAAATAAAATTTCTGAGTAACTCTGGGGATCGGTAGCGGTCCACAGAGTGACCCAAGAGTCGGAAACAACTGGAATGGGTACACACACACACACACACACACACACACACTGTAGCTATGCCCCAATTCAGCTGCTGAATCCTTTAAAGGATGTTTAGGCTGCAATGGGACAGTCTACCCTAAATAATATGTCCTGGTTACGCCACCAGTTTACACCCAATGAGGTTAAAATTGCTTTTTACATTAAAATAAGATATTGGTGCCATCTGGTGGTAACAATTATCCATTAACAAATTAAATAGTTATAATTTATTCTGCATGTCTGACGCACGAGGAACAAAGACAATATCAGTAGACATGCAAACGCAACATATACGCAAGTGTAAAGAGGTATGTAAATATTCAGTGATTTAATTATAGCTGACCGTTAGAAACTAGCCTGGCGCTGGCTCTATGCAAGCAGCGTGTCAATAGCAATGGGTTCGGGCGCACCGACTTCTGGCCTGCAAGTGCGGTTTCTTCCCTACAGACCACAAGAACCCACATCGCCTGTCACAGATCCAGAGAACCTTCATTCACTCTATAATGACGAATTTAATCCTCATTCGATAACGTGCCCACTGCTGCCCTCTAGTGTGTGTAAATGTGTGTTTCGCTGCACTGGTTGAGCTGAATGCAGAGAAATCATTCTGTGTAAAAGCACCGTGGTGCATAAACAATAAGGAAATAACTTCGCTTGTCTAGTGTGCCTTTAAGTAAACTTTACAGTGAGCAAACACAACTCATTGTTTACTTCAGAGAAAAGATTGAATGTTACCGTTAGCTTGTGGAGGTGAGTTTTCAGGTTGATCAGTGAGACACTAGATAAATCAGTGCTCAGTTGCTCACTATTCATCTGTAGTTGCTTTTCGACGGCTGATTGAGCTGCAATGTAACTGCCGAACAAAAACACACAACTGAAACAAATACAATGTTGGTATGTGTCGTTCAACATACACAGATGTACAGTAAACTGAAATTCTTTCTTAGTGGGAAAGAAAGATTGTAATGATGCACCATGAATCGATTCAGAAAGCGATTCACTAAGACATGATTCAGATTGGTATAAAAAGTCATAATCTTAATAATAGCCATCCATCCATCCATTCACCCATCCTGACATCACTGACATTTATTTATATATATATATATGGCGGCGCGGTGGCTAAGTGGTCAGCACTGTCGCCGGGGGCTTTCTGTGCTGAGTTTGCATGTTCTCCCCGTGTCAGCGTGGGTTTCCTCCGAATACTCCGGTTTCCACACACAATCCAAAAACATGCACTAGGTTGATCGGAAATGGGTAAAATTGTCCTGCAGTTTTGCAAGTTCCCTGTAGTGATACGGGGTTGGAGAAAGACCTGGCAACCTACTCAAATATAATTGCTGAGTAACTCCTGAGTAACTGTAGCGGTCCACAGAGTAACCCAAGAGTCGGAAACGACTGGAACGGGTAAACACACACACACACACACACACACACACACACACACACACACACACACACACACACACACACATATATATATATATATATATCAACTTTAGGAAATGAGGGTAATGAAAACGATTCTGAAAAATTACCAGCTGTGAGCTTCCTGTGATGCCGACTCTTGCTTTGTGTGTTGGTCCTGGATAACAGTCCTCACTGCGGTCTGTTTAGTGCAGAGAGGTTACAGAGAGGTTATAGAGAGGTTATAGAGAGGTTATAATGAGGTTACACAGAGGTTATAGATGTAATCTCTGAGTTACTCAACAACTAAATCTGCTGCCCAGTTAGTTACCAGCATTAAATCTGGTATGGTCACACACACTGGGACACAGACACACACGCACGCACGCACGCACGCACACACACACACACACACACACACACACACACATACACGCAAGCACGCACGCACACACACACACACAAATATATGACACTTCCATTATCTCCAACTTCGGACAGAAAATGGAGTACTCCATAGAAACCCACAATGACACAAGGAGAACATGCAAACTCACAAACACACACACACATACACACAGACACACAATTGCGTAGAAATGCACAAGACACTTACCTGTGGAAGAATCTGCTTACTTGACTGTTCTGTAGACTCTCCAAACTCTTCAGATTGCTCAGTCCTGCTTAGTGCACACACACAGCATGCACGCACGCACACGCACACACACATCACGCATGCACACACACACACACACGCATACACACACACACACACACACACACACACACACACACACGCAGAAATTGCAGTTAAGTTGGTTAGTGAACATCTCTGCTGTAATTTTAACGTTAATCAAATAATAAAATATACTTTGCAAAGAAATGATTGTCTGACCTAAATTGGCATGTTATTGTTGGACATGTTGGATTTAGTTGGTACGGGGTGGTCTTTGTACTGCCTTTACTCTCCATATCCTCAGTGGTGGCCAAAGAGGCCTTTGCAGGGTGTGTAAGTACCTCACCGAGTTCATTAAGAGCCTCCACAGTCTGCTGAGGCTCCATTGATGTGAGACACACCTAAACCAGATCATGGCAAAATATTCATAAGCCACTTTATTTAGTCATATTAATTACAGAAATGATGCTGTAGTTCTGTTGCAATCTGATTATAATATGAAATGAATCTTTTAACAGGTCTAGGTTGTTAATTAAAATAAAAAAAAACAATCAATCTGTTGCTTAAAGTAGCTTACACAGACCATGGGTGCGTCTCAAAACACACACTAATACACTTCGGGCAATATATGTTACTACGCCAGCAAAACACAGTTTCAAAAGGGGGGCAGCCGTGGCCTGGTGGTTTGAGAGCTGGGCTTGGGATCAGAAGGTTGTCGGATCAGTTCTGATAGTCGACAGATCACGACTGAACGTTAATAATAGCATCGCTGAATCAGCAAAAGCATAATAAGAATGTATGATATACAATAAAGCTGGTGCATATTTTGACGGGCGGGGGAACCGAGATTAAAATTAGAGACACTTTGTTATAAAAGTGTGCACTCAGATTTGAGTGCTCAGTGTGCAATATGTACTAAATGACAGTGCACTTATGTAAGTGTGGTTTGAAACGCACCTCATATCAGGTCCCTCGTATCAGATACACTAAACTGCCTAAAGTATTCGGTCTCCCAATAAACGTACATTTTACATTTATAAAACAAAGTGCACACAGAACACACAGTGCATCACAATAGGCAAGAAAGGGGTCATAATGTTATGCCTGATCTGTGTATAATTGCACTTGTATGTAATGTAATAACAAGTGCAAGGCGATAATGTCATGACATGGTGCAGCATGCAGCCGTTTACGGATTCCTGTGCAGAGAAGCTTGCATAACACTTCTTCAAACAAGAGCTAAAAATCCAGTTAATTGCAAGATCTTTGCAGATTGCTGACAGTGATTAGGCCACATAGTTGAAGCATTTACTAATAGAAACAGGCGACGCCTCATAAGCTGCCCAAACATGCACAGCAATAACTCATCATAGCACTGATCTACTACTGAATGGCTGCAGGATTAAACTCATCAGGTAACTCACCGACTTGTCAAACTTACACTTTTGTAGATTTGCAGAAACATTTTAACTGAAATTTTATATAATCCTTTTTGTTTTTGTTTTGTTATTACCTCCGTACTTCATTGGGTGCTGCAGTATTCTATGTGTCAATCGATTAACAGTTCTTAATACGACACTTTAAGCTTTTGTGCAGTTCATTCAGTGATGATTCTCTTTTTATTCATGGTTATTATTTATCTTTACAGGATTTATCATTCTTTTTAACAAACATGTACATGAGTTTTATAAAAAATGTGTTTTAAACCACATTATGTAATTTATAGCATTAAAAAAGCAGCATACTTTTGGTATATATGGTATAAATATGAGCCCAATCAATTATAAATATATACGGAAACCGAAACCAGTGTATAGCACATGTATTGTTTCTCGGACAATCAATTATTCTTGTTTAATATGATTTTGACAAAGACTGGGGTTTGTTTTAAAGGACCAGATGATGTTACACAGTTTTGGTACTGACCTCTTTAAGTCTGGGTTTTCCGTCCCCGTGTGCAAGTCGCCAAATTTTCATTTTTACATTTACAGCATTTAGCAGATTCATTTATCCAAAGCGGTAAAGAGACTATTTTATCAAATAAGTTTATATCAAACATAATCACGGGCAATTTCCAATTCAATGTAATTGCATGTTTTTGGACTGTTGAAGGAAACACAGATATAGGGAGAACATGCAAACTTCACGAAAAAAGGGCCAGGACCGCCCCACCTGAGGATAGAACCCAGGATCTTCTTACACTACATAAACCAGTATCGATTAATTTCTGAACATAATTCTTAATATTTTTTTTACTTCTGACCTCAAGCGAATGTGTAACAGAGAGAGCTTGCGGGGCATGGCATGTTCACCGTTACAATGCATTCTGGGATGTGCAGTATTAACGGGACGTGTCCTATATGCTACCACGACCGACGTCTGTCATGTCTGTTATAGACAATTAACTTAATATCAAGCAACCATCGTACGCAAAGCTTTGCACACATTGGTGTGTTTTCATGCTGTTGTATCACATCATCTCAAATAATGAGATAATAATGCACACTTACCTTGAATAAGTTCTAACATGCATGCAACAATTAGCAAACATTTAGCAAAAAAAAAAGTGAATCAATAGTAAAGAGACGAGAAACATGCAAAGCCACGTAACAATTTAAGAAGTGCTGGGTTTGGTTAGCGGTACCTCTTCACTGCACACTTCAGGAGCACGGCTTGGTATTTCTTTGTTAGTGTTAATTTCATGTATCAAAACAGCCGGGTTAACAGATTGTCTTTGTTCAGTCTCTTGCCATGAGTCAGGCACAAAGAGCCGTATTGCTGAACGAACATCCTAGGTAGTAAGACATATAGTAGAGATGTTTATACAGGCTTTCAGACTTAAGCTCTACCACTGTCAGAAAGTACATTTTAACCACGTGACTCAAACATGATCAGTCTGAGAGCATGAGAGCGTTTAAAGACTCTTGGTCCCAGTCACTGCATCTTTTAACACATCAGCCCAGGCAATAATACTGTACTGATTAACACACTCGATAGAGAGTACAAACTGCATGCACATAGTCTTTATTCATATTATTTTATATGCTCTTTTAGACCCACGCCTATGAAACTGATGGGAAAAGAGGGAGGGAAAAGAGTCGTACTATTTGATATCTCTATTCTGAAACCCTTGGTCTTGGACTTGGATTGAAAATTCTATACTACTATTCTATAGACGTAAGCATGGTTTAGAATTTGCGTCCGCTACACACCGAAAGCGACTACAAGTTGTTTTGGTGGATATAATAATTAGGCCTACTCACCAGTGACTGGATCAAAAAATATATATAAAATAATCCTCAAATTAAAGTTGTGTCGTTCAAAAACAAACTGGTATCCACGAATGAATCTTGAATTGAATGAAAATGATTCGTTCTTGTTAATAATCGACTTTCATTTTGACCTATTGATCAACCCTCGATCCCAGTCCAAGTGTTTCAGAGTATACATAAGTGTGTGTGTGTGTGTGTGTGTGTGTGTGTGTGTGTTTGTATTATAGGCTCACAGACTTAATGACCTGCCAAAAAAACCTGACATATAAGGTGCAGACAATAGAAGGCCTGAGGCATCTGGTGAACCAAACACAGGTTCCCAGCGTCACAGATCTTACAGAACACAGAGAACGCAGGTCTTAAATTCCAGGCCTGGCATTTAGGGTGCATTTGCCATCAGCGGCACGCTAATTATAAGAGCTGAAGGCGTCACGCCGTCTTTCCATTTAACACAGATATAAGTCAGAGTTGTGATATCAACCGATCCAGCTACATCAAAGCCCAAAGCTTAGTGTGGGATGGCTGGTGAGCAGAATGTGTTTATTATATTTATATTAATATGCTTGGTGGGAGTACTTTGATCATGTCTGAATGTTTGGGCTGGTGTGCGTGGCCAAATATATTCTATACAGCTCTGCATAATATGGCAGTTGGTACTCTCGTTAAAGTCTAAAATGATGAAGCTCATGTTAATAGTCACCCACTGATGAGAGGAAGAAAACTCAGTAAACAAATGGAAAGACAGAAAAAAACAATGACGGATATTTAAAAGAGAAAACTGACCTAAAAGTTTAGACGAGTTATATGTTAGTACGTAACGTGAACACTGAAAGGTGACATAGAACGGTTAAACGGAGTATCTATTGTGATACATAGATAACAATTTGGTTGAGTCTATAATGCCTCTTATGTCCTATAAAAAGATTATTGCACAAGTATTATACATTTTATGAAATTAATCAGTGTCTCTGCTTATTAAAGATATAATAAAGATATTACAAGTCAATTACAAGTCATTCTGGGCTATATTTTGTACACTTTTGTTTGCAGATGTTCAGCAGTTGTGTGATAATTGCACTTGTTGTATATCGGTGGTTGTTCTCTCCTCACTAGATGTCAGTGTGTAAGTCTTGAGTGATCAAAACGGCAACTTATGAACGTTGTCTAGTCATTTCTACGTCATATAAAAGATAATCGTTCAGACCTGGACGTTGAGGTGGATTTTGTTGAGTTTTTTGTGCTATTCTATCGAGCTTTTGGTCTCCAGCGATACCACAATGGCCTGGAATCCGGCCCAAGTCGACATCATAGATGTGCTTATGAAGTGAGTTTAGTTTTCCAAGAAGGTTATTTAAATTTAGATGGTGGAGAGTCAGTGTTGTCCATTTAAAAACGTTTTTTTATTCTATGTCACCTTTAACAGTTTTAGAAGCACATTCCTCCAAAATATGAAAATCAGAACAATTAATCACAAACGAAAACCCATTCCAAGAATCATTTTTGGATCGGGGAGCTGTGCACAACAACTTGCTGGTTAAGAATTAATGCCAATCCGGTGCAAGTAATGTCAAGTAAATGAGACGATTCCACTACCTCCCACTGCAGTCTGACAGACAGAGACAGATGCTCCAGTTCTTTCAGCTGGACTGGAGTACAGAAAGCACTTAATGCATCCACAGCCTCCAGAAAGTCATTTAACACTTCTGGATTCAGCCATCGAAGTGCCCCCTAGAGATCAAATATTCACAATAACTGAGAGAAGAACTAACACTGATTTAAAAGAGTATGTATAGTTGCTTTTTAAGTTTGGCAGGTGTATTGTAGAGGACCTCCAGTGGCTTGTACAGAGCACTGAGTTCAGCCTTCTTACACTTGTGATGAACTGAAACAGTATTGAGACCCAAACAATGGCCTCTACGTTGTTGTCTGTAATGCAATGGGGGTCCATAATAATGTCCTTAGTTTTAAAATGGGATCCCCATCTCCGAATGTGACTATTCTACTTGTACAAATTGCAATGACGATGCTCGAAACGATATATCGTGCTTCCACAATATCCGTTAGATCAGTATATGTGAACAAAAAATATCTATACAGCTATAAATATGTTAAAACAACGAGAATCATATAAAGAAAACATACCTGCTTCCTTTTGGCTTGCTCGACAGATATGACACTGCTGCTAAAAATCGTAATGACCTCCTCAATGTGCTCCTTCAGCCGTTGTTTGGCCTTGTCCATCCTGCTCCACGCCATGGCCTGTGCTTTGGAATACACCTCGCTCTGTGCAGGGACACGGAAAGGACCCGACGCCATCGCTTGACTTTGCTGTTTTGGATGTACACCGTGAGTTTTCGACCAGGCCTGGGCTTGTTTTGGAGTTTGGGGTGATATAGTATGCTGGGTGTGTCTGTGCACCTCAGTCGGAGCTTGTGTCTTAACATGCGTGCACGATGTCTTCAGGGGCTGGTTTGGGGTAACAGATGCTTTTTGTTTCTTGGATTTGGCTTTAACGTCAGCATGTTGTTGGTGCAGGTTTGCTGTTTGACTAACACCGCTGTAGATAGTTTGAGTTTTGGATGAGCTTGGCAGTTGCTGAGGTCTGCTTGATGACATGCTCACGTTTGGTTCCTGTCCGAGTGAAGATGAGAACAAAACTTGGGGTGTAAAGACGTGGACGTGGTCACTTTCTACATAAACACTGGACTGATCCTGTGAACAAATGTTCTGCTGTGTAGTTGCTGTTGTATCTTTCGAATCTCTGGGCACCACGAGGGGTTGAAACGTTCCAGCTTGGGGCTGTGGGGTATCGTATGCCTGGACAATAATTTTCGGAGGTGGTTGATCGAGTTCTCGTTCCCCTTCACGCTTCATCACCAAAGAACTAAGCACCTCAATGATCTTCTGTAAGGAAAGAAAAGGGACATTTAGGACCAGCAGTCTTAATCCAAAATGAATTGTCAATTCAGAGAGAAGATAGTATCAAGTTTGAATAAGCGATTGTAGTGTGAATGTAACACAAATGTAGTATAAATCTAGCAAACCGTTTGTTTTAAAAGATTCATACTTGCATTATTCTAGAAAGTTATTACATAACTCCTATAAATATTGGTGGCGTGAGATGAGTGTTCGCAGCAATTGTACATCAAAAGTGTTTTCGGAGGCTCGAGAACTCTACAAATGTGCAAAATAAAGCAGAATCAAACAAAATCAATAGGCTTATCTGTGTATTCTCAAATAACAGGAAGATAAATATCATAGCGGCACGGTGGCTGAGTGGTTACAGCACTGTCGCCTCACAGCGAGAAGTCCCGGGTTCGATCCCCGGGTCGGGCTG
>JAOTRQ010000006.1:2685350-2712180 GCA_028565875.1 Hoplisoma paleatum | reverse complement strand
TTTCCGATAACGACCGACCTTTCGGAACGGATTGTGGTCGTTAACCGGGGTTCCACTGTATATATATATATATATATACACACACAAACAAACAAACACACGTGCACGCATGCACGCACATATATATTCATATTCAAACCAGCTAACCAGCTGTGATATGGGCTGTGGAGTGTGGTTGGAAGTCTGTAGACGTCTTATAAGAGGTACACCGTTTCTTGATTGCCTCTTGAGCATCCAATAGCTGAGAACGCTTTCAACAACCTGTCTTTTCTTCTGCACCGAGACTTGGTTAAGAATACTCTCAAAGCTAAAAACATAAAAATGTAAATGGCACTCAAATCTGCCCAATGCCAAAACTGTCAAAGCAATAGCATTTTGTAAAGGAATGGCATTCAATTAAACATAATTAAAGTTTTTTAAAAACCTTACCTTGTCTGTGTTATACTAGGCATAGACACAGCTGGAACCATGGGAAGCAACGGCTCGTCTACTTTTTTATTCTTTTTCTTCTGGCATCTCCTCATTCTCACACTCCCGTTTTTCTGCATGTCTTTTTGCAAGAAAACTTTGTTGGAATGAGAATCATAAACTGCAAGAGGCCTCTTGACAAAACCATTTGGGGTATGCAAACAGCAATAAGCCGTTTTCTTTACAGTAAATGTAGTGCATCCTGTGGCTGTTGCCTCTTTAACTGGCTCCATCTTCATGTACAGAGCAGCCTTTTGAGCACAACTTACGTGGAAGGCAGTGTAACAATTAGCCTTGCTGCACTGAATACAGGCTCCAACTCCTTTCTCTTTACAAAGGTAGCAAGTAAGTTTCCAACGAGCAGATGGAATGTTAGAAACACCGTCGATGGGTTCAATAAAAACCGTGTTGGTAAAGCCAACTTCGGGAACCCAAATGGCACATACTACATGACCCCAGCGATCATCATCTGTCCTCTTGATTGCGCCACCCTTATTAGGGCAAAAAATACAATTCGCAGACCGGGATGGAGACTGTAAACAATGACGGCACAGCCACTGACCCTCTGGTATGTGGGGTACCCCGTAACACTCCTGGTGCACTGCTATGTTGCACATATCACAAAACAAAATAGCATTACTGTTCTGGCACTCACCATCCATGCAGATGCAGCACACTGCATCCTCATCAATGAGAGACTGTGACTTTCCCTGACTCTGGTTCTCAAAAAAAGACTCTTTTTCAAAGCGATCCATTAGGAACTCGAAAACATTTTGGGACACCTGGCTGTTACCATCACTCCTTCTCTTCTCGTTGATAAGCTCCAGCCAAGCATAATCTTCCTCATCCATATCATATTCCACCTCTTCATCCAGCTCTTCTGGTGTCTTTTCTACATACATGTAATAACTGTGTGGTCTTCGAGGCACAGCAGGGAGACTACAATCAACCATTCTGACTTTTGGTTCTAGTAATTTACTCTGAGCTGGAGAAGCTTTTACTGGTGTCTGTGACGCATTCTTCTTCTCCTGATTATTTTTCAGTCGCACAGAACGCACTAAGACTTGTTGGGGTTTTTCTGTGTTCTCCTTGTTGCTTTCACATTCACTGATCTCCTGAGCTAAAGGGCCATCACTGTCAATTACATCAAGCTTGTCATAGATGCTGAGTCGGTGAACACGTCCATCTACTTCCAACTCGACTATCCGTTGGGCCTCGGCATAGGTCAGAGTCTCACGGTTTCTTGAGGGCTTGATGGGTGACGGGGGCCTTTGCGTGGTGGAAACCCGATGATTCCGTCCTTTCTTTTTCATTTTAACTCGTTCAGCAGCGACACTGTGTGTAAATACAAAAAGTAATCTTAACAGAATAAAATATCAACAGTTAAGTGAATCTAGTTGTTAATATTTATGTTTTATACATAAAATCAACCGGGCCATTTAGTAACATGCGACAAGTTGAAGAGAAACTTCAATAAAAGTGTGGGGAGTTTTACTGGCTTACTTTGACTGCAGAAGCACTGCAAATCAATACATACTTCTAACAAACAAGGTAGAAAGGGTGAAATCCATGTACTGTAGCAAAATGCTTTACTGTAACCTTCACCGTAACTAGGTACCGATCAATCTGATCACTCATCACCTGCCATCTTATTTCCAGTCATATGTTAAGTACAAAAAGCCTCAAATAAAAAAAAATCTTAACTCAAGCACGTGCCATTTGCGTGGTTTGGTTATGTAAAGCAAAATGTGTGAAAGCTTTAAACAAACTTGATAATATCTGTGTGTGTGCTCTTACAGACGCTAATAAGCTATGTCTGCCTAAACTGTGAAATAAATTATTTTCTTTGTTTATATTTGTGCAGCTATAAAATTGACAACACGTTGCATTAATGGCAATTCTGCTGCCCCTACCACAGTGGATCATGGTCAACATCATCGAATTGGCATTGCTTTAACGCCGGACCCTTCCCAACACAAACGTACTCGCTACACCTAAAGAGAAAATTCAGTGTCCAATTAACCCAGTGGCATGTGCTGACTGTAGGAGAAAAGAAACCCAAGCCAATATGGGGAGATAATGCAACAGTGCAACAGTGCAAACCCCCCCCCCCCCCCCCAAACACACACACCTAGACCCTCTGGCTATTGGATAAGGTAGACAATTTAAGGAATGCAAAAACAACACTAATGCAAATGCAAGTGCATTGAATCCTTTTCAGGAAATGTACTAAACAGAACATTTCATTGGCGCTGAGGATTGTAGGTTTACTCCACTGGTCGAGTCGGTAGGGGGGCGGAGTTCTCTAAAGAGACGCACAACTTTTAGTAAGAAAAAGTCCAAACGGACACTAGTTTAATAGCAAACGCTGTAATACAAACACACACACACACACACACGTGAACATACATATATAGTGCTGAGATACTGTGTTATGAATTTGATAGTGCGACTGTCTATTCTGTCTCAAGTAGTAATTGGCTGCTAAAGCGATAATTTACTCTTGTCAAGAAAGTTATCTATGAAGCTAAAAACACCAAGTCGCCTTATGCATACAATGAAAGCAGACTTGCTATAATAAACACACATTAGTTAACGAACTTAGACGTGAACTAGTCAAGGACAACCATAAAAACACTGCAGCTTGCTCGTGAATAGCTTTACCATGCTAATCCGCGTTTACAGTCAGCCAAAGATGGCGTCAGACAAAACAAACACGTTGAAAAGAGGAACTTTAGTCGTTATAGTTATTACATCCTGGTTGGGTACATTCAACTAACAAGACGGTTACAAGTTCCGTTTAAATCCAGTATTTATATTTCTTACCGTCGCCTCCGAATGTAAACCTTCGGAGCAAGAGTACAGTGGCTTCGCTTGCAGCTATGTATAGGATCTGACTGTGTGGTAACCGAAGCTAAGGCTAAATCCACACGCTCACCGCTCAGACCACTGCCTGAACATCCGACTGTCGTTCCACTTTAACTGTATTTGAACCACGGAATGCACTAACCGTGACAGATGTTCAAAATCAGCGCCTAGCACTCTGAAATTTGTGTCTAAATTAAGCATTCGTGTGTTTCAGTACAGTCGGGTTCTTGAGTATTGAGATTCAGTTGTAGCTAGTTGCTAACAGGCAAGCTACTCTACCAGCACCTAACAACAATGCGGCGCAGCGAGTTCCCGCCCCTGCGTGACGTAACACAAACCTAGAGCCACCGTGTACATTCTACAGTCAGAAGCTCGCGCACAGACACACAGGTGAATTGAAGCTACCTTTGTCCACATGGTCTCCCCCTGGTGGCTAGGGTTTTCT
This sequence comes from Hoplisoma paleatum, assembly GCA_028565875.1. Classification (NCBI taxonomy): domain Eukaryota; kingdom Metazoa; phylum Chordata; class Actinopteri; order Siluriformes; family Callichthyidae; genus Hoplisoma; species Hoplisoma paleatum. The sequence continues at coordinate 2,708,399 of JAOTRQ010000006.1, read as the reverse complement.
ATCAGGGACAAAATACTAATGTAGTCAGCTTTTATATTTATTCCCAACCAAAGCCAAAAGGTTTTGTATTATGCACAAAGTGAATGAATGAAATATAACGTACAAACAATAACGTATTTACAATTTTCGGTGCCCCAGGTCCAATATCATATTTTGGTGTTGTTGCGGGTGAAAGTGTAAGGTAGCCTAACATGTTCAAATATCTATATGCAACTAATGTTTATTTGCCAAATGCTAAAAGATTCAGGCATTTTATTTATTGGACACCCTACAACGAGCTTGTTTGGCCCTCCAATAAACAAATTATATTCCACTTTAAAACAGACATTAAATATTTCAAACTATTGAAATAGTATACTGGAGCCTCTATGCATGCAGGTTATATTGACTGACTTCACAAAGACAAACACATTTCAAAAAAGTATTTAAATAAATCCCCAGAACACAAGGTTTTGATTAGCTGAATTTATTTTTATAATAAACTTTAGTTTTCCTTCATAAATACAAAATGAGAAAATTGTCACAGTAAAAACTAAAATGCCTCTTACACAGCATGAAGAATCGATGACTACCTTCCCCATTTAGTCCCACTGGTGTAGATCAATATTAACCACATTAAAGAAAAACTGCACTGTTAATAATATTAAGAATAATGTGAATTACATCCTTTTGGTTGATGGTACAAAATAAATAAATAAATAGTCTGAGAACATGGAATGCCTCGTTTGAATATAGACATTACAAACCAGGAAGAAACTATATAAATACGATACAAATATTTGCATTAGGAAATATATTAATATTGCATTGACTGTGCAGTCCACCAGCTCTATCTTCCAACCAGAGGATCGTATAAGGCGGAAGTACAAATACAATGTGGCAGGAGTAACAAGAGCTAGTTTTTCTCACGTACAGCTAAAAAACACAGTAGACCACAAGGGGGCGAGAAAGCCAGATCTTTAAACGCAGCAGTCTGAAGGAAAGGCACTCGTTAGCTTGAAAAGCTAAATTAACATTAGCTCTATAAGAGCAAGGACTATAGTCACAGGCATGCAAGCGTCACTGCTTGTGCAATTTCCATGAAAAACAATTCTTTAAAAAGTACTGCAAAAATAAATAGAGAGTCTTGTCGACCAATTTGAACAGTCTATATTCATGTTGTTGTCAAAAGCTCTCTTTACTAGAACCTGTGAGCACTGATGAACCTGTGCTGATTAAATGAAGAGTGATGTCCTTATTCTGTGTCTTTTTCTCTGTATGCATCCACTGATGCTCAAGAATTTGTTCCAATGAGGGTCTTTCTGAAGGCCGCAGACAAAGACACCATTTGATGAGATTTTGACATTCTGTAACAGTAAAACATAACCAACAGTGAATGTGACACAAGATCAACAATATTATACATCAACTTTGTGGTTGTCAAAATGCTCTACATACCAGCTGAGATTTTTCTTCTGAAGAAAAGATGGCCTTTTAGAATTTGTTCATCGTGTTCAAATGGTATGTCTCCACACACCATATCATACAGCAGCACACCAAGTGACCACACAGTTGCAGAGCGTCCATGGTACCTGTGAAAGCGAATCCACTCTGGAGGGCTATAGACTCTTGTGCCTGAAAATCAAAAAGGAAAACAGTTTTTTACATCGTTGTACAAAATGTTTTGGCAATGATCGTTTAAAAGAAGCAAAAATGTAATGCCAGCAAAACTGTAAAATAACTAGAAATTTATGCTGACCTTATATATTTCCCACTACGTAAATATATCATGAGATATCATTTTACTTCTGCTGTTACCTTACAGTTTCTAGTATATATGGCATGGCATAAAATATTTCTGCCACTAATAACATGTATAAATGCACACTATTAAATGATGCATTTTAATAACTACGTAATGCCACAATCTGTTCATGTCTTTTCCGCTAGAATAAACTAGAAGCCGTATAAACATCAGAATAATAAAGTAGCCATTGAAACAATATGCGATGTCTCAAGTCTCTAAATGTCAACAACTTGGACACAAAACAACAATCACCACGTGATGTCTCAGCTCAAATTTCACAACATCGCTACGCATCAAAAATTCTAAACACCACAATTTCAATAGTTGAATTGATATTTATTTTACAAACACATGTCTCCAAATACGTGTAACATCAATACTTTGGGAGAAATTAAACATGAAAACAAAACATTTGGTCAACACCATCTATAGGTGCATATTTTAAGCCTATACTCTTAGATGTTTAATAAAGCAGGCCCAGGAACCCATGACAACCAAGTGTATTATTGAAATACTGTTAAACATTTAACATGCCAGTGTAGTTAATACGGGGTCAAAGTCAAGGACTCACCATCAAATTCGGTGTATACAGTGTCCTTGAGAATCGCCCCAGAGCCGAAATCGATGAGCTTCAGATCTCCGGTTCGTAAATCCACTAGAATGTTTTCATCTTTAATATCCCTGTGAACTACACCACAGCTATAGCAGTGTCGAACTGCCTCCAATACCTGGTGAAAAAATCCACGGGCCGTGTCTTCATCCAGAGCGCCCTTTTCGGTTATGTAATCAAATAGATCCTTAACCGTCTCCGATCGCTCCATAACGATCAACCAGCCATCGAGTCTTTCGTACCAATCGATGAGTTTAATAACACCCCGAAATGTATTTCCCACCTTCTTCATCAGGAGTATCTCCAGCGGAACCAATGAACCGCTCTGGAAAAAAAGACGCAGCATATAAATGATGAGCTAAAGTCCTTTATAAATCCGTTTCATTTCTTTATCACTAAAACAATACATACGACGGTTCCCCATTCTGTGACTCTCTCCTTCGCTACGTGTTTAATAGCGACCTGAAAAAGAAACACGATAGTGATTAGACGATATGCACACCCACAAACACCGGCCACGTTGTGTCGGTGCGGATGAGTCGCGGCCATGTGCAGCCGCCAGCAAAACAAAGCGAAGCCGCTCACTTACCGGCATACAGTCTGAAATGCGGCAACCGGCGTAAACAGTCCCAAATCCACCACTTCCCAGCACCGATCCCACATGGTACACTTTATCAAAAGCCTCCTTTTCCACTTTAGCTGTAAAAAAACACGCTGATATAATGCTGACACAAGAACGACCAAGCGAACGCATGATACACGGTCATACCAGACACATTTCATGATCCAAAAAGCGTTTCATTGATGTCGTTTGAATCACAAAGTATAATATTTTTAACATACCTGATTGGCGCTGAATCTTCACTGGTATGTCAATGTTAGTCGTGCCGCAAATGTGAGAAAAAGATCCAAATTTGGAAAGCAGCATCTTCAAATATACACGTTTGTAAAAAAAAAAAAAATCGGGTAAAATCCCAATATTATGCAAATTATTCTAAATCAGATGTATATATTTTGACCTTTTACTGTATAAATTCTAAACAGCAAAAGTCTAAAGATGGAGGTTTCAGCACCTTCTCGGCCTGAAACCTCGACAACTGGATGCAGTCACAATAACGGTCCGAACACAGGCATAGTAAGTAGACAGACTGAACAGTGTGTGTGTGTGTGTGTGTGTGTGTGAGAACACAGCACTACACTGGAAAACCAGTGCGTGCGAGCGTGTGTGTGTTCGCGAGGGGGAAGGACATCATCGTACGAATCAGAGACACAGCTCACATATCCCTCCGCCACCCATCACTTTCTCACCGGTGTTGCCACGGGTGGTTAGTTTTCAGGTCTAGATTTTAGGGTTCCTGGGCATTTACGCAGTGATGGTTTAGTATTTAAGGTAATGGGTTAGTAACCAGTTGTTACCACTGTTGTCCCCTGATCTCTTAACCCCCAATTTCTCAAAAGTATTGTACACTTGTACACAATTGTAAGTAGCTTTGATGAAGGTGTTTGCTGAAAATGTAATGTAACTTTTTTGCAAATCCAGGGTTTCACTTGTTTTTCTCACAGAAATAGTTTTATAAAGACGTTAAAAAGGTTTTAGTTTTATTAATGTCCAGACCCAAACCATATCGAACATGCAGAGAAGTAACTTCATAAAACAAATGCCATATAAAATGAGGCTGTAATGAAAGTCTGGAAAAGGTGTAACAAAAAGGCAAATGTTAGGGGGTGACAGGCTTGATTTGCAATTAATTATGAATTCTTATTTACTTTTAATTTATATATCAATCTGTTTCAAGTTTATCTGTCCCAGTACGTTTGCTCACCCGATGAACCCACGGTGGGTTCAGAGAAAAGATGCTATCTTTTGAACTGTCTTTCAGATTCAGATGTAAATACCAACAATAGAAGCTAAAATGTTGATCTATAGCAGGAGTCACCAACCTTTTTGAAACTGAGAGCTACTTTTTAGGTACCAACTAATGCGAAGGGCTACCAGTTTGATACACACTTGTGAAATCACAAACTTATAACTGTTAATTACATGTTAGTATTGATAATTAAGGATATTCATCTATGTGAAGATGCTGATCATGTAATTGATTTCTCGCAATAATTTTCAACAATAATTTAAAAAGATAGGAAACAAATAAATATCAATATGCAAAATATGCAGCTATTTTAGAACAGGCCCGCGAGCGACTCATGAGGTCCTTTCATGGTGCCCACGTGGGTGACCCCGGATCTAAAATATAAAAATAATCTTAATATTATTCCTTCCAGGTATTCTTCCAACATGTAACATTACTTTTTATTAATAATTAGATCTACATGGGCACCAAGAATGAATTAATAAGTAAGAAGTATTTAGAATTAAAAAGTAATAAGTAAAATGTCAAAATGTTTCCACAATATTGGCCAGCAGTGTATGGAATTAATGTGAAGATGAATGATAAGTGTGTGATAAGTGTGATAAGATAATGATACAGTGTGTGCATCTGACACTATAGAACTCATTGTCCCCTATATTTAAAATCTTTGTAAAGCTAGCCCCTTTATAAAGAAGTTTGCATTAGTATATATTTATATACAAAAACATATATTTATTTAAAAGAAGAAAATGTTATTGTCTGACTGCCTGGAACACAAAAGATCTAAAGTAAACTTTGAACCATGTACTAGACACTAAAATGTTCTAACAGGTCATGCCTTACATAGCATCTACTACTCATCTATTTCATTGGACACCATAGAATGTCTAGACGTGTGTTTTAAATCATCAATCTGCAGGAATTAGCAAACATTTAATCTAACATAATTTACAATTGTAAAGAGCCTTTATACAAATCCTAATAGTAGTCTGAAAGTGGTGGGAAGTGAACCAAGGTCTTTAGAAATCTTTAGAAGAGTTGAGCTACTACTTCCCACTGTCTGCAATACAACAACTAATTATAGTCATCTAACCTCTTCCACAGTTCGGTCTGATAACAGGCTGCATTACTGATAGGGGAAGTAGCAAGCTGTATCTTGATTTTCTTCCCAGTGTGTGTGAACAATAACATTTATTTGCAGGTATGATGTAACCGAGTGGAAAAAATAAATTAAAGGAATGGGTCAAGTACAATTCAAAATTCAGACAGATGAAAAGATTGTTGACAGAGATGCAGAGAGACAAACGTTTTACACAACTTGGTTACAATTGCACCTTCGTAATAAATGTGTAACACAGTGTACAGTTCCAAAACTCCATGTTTAGGTGCAAAAAATGTTGCTGGCACTGGCCTCGCTCTACTGTTTATGTGGAGGAAAGAGCTTTGAGCTATCAACAAATACACTGAGAGTCCAATCGCTGGCTCTTTCATGTTGATATTTGAGGTTCTTGAACAATGCCCTTGATATCTCAGCTCTAGAGCTTTGGATCTTCAACCAAAGATTTGAAGTTCAAATCTAGGTTCTGCTATTGGTCCTTGAGTCTTAACTCTGATTTCTTCAAGACCCAAACTTCCAACATAATAGGAAATAAAATATAATGTACACAATTTATACATGCAATGGATGATAAAAGCATTCTATCATTTCCACTACAACTTTCACTGAAAGATACAATACAACACTTTAAACTGACCACATTCCATCATAAAATCTTTAGAGTTTTATGCAAGTGCCCAGTAATTTCAACCTTTTTCAAGGCAAATAAAATAGAAGACATAACTACCCAAGATCCATTCATTCTTTTTATTTTTTTAAAGAGGTACTAACAAGCCAGAAGGCCTTCATACTTTCCTTCCGACCCTATCAGAAAAAAAGTGTCAATGAGTTTGAATGGTTACCTCATGCATGTTGCTTTTAGGGTATACGAAAAGAACAATGTCTATCAGTTTTCTGATAAGGGGGCTGTCACTGAGGCATGTATGATCATGCTCGGCTTCCTGAGAGAGCTGAAAGCTTTTCTTACGAGGCAACTGGCAGCTCAGGTATGTGTGTGTTTGTTGGCCCGAGGGGTGCAAGAGGGTCATCTGTTCACACCTGTTTTGCTTGTGTTCCCGCTCCACCCCTTCTTCAAATCAGTATTATCAAGGGGCTTTAAGAATCCAGGTCCCCCTGGTGAGAGGAATAGTTGGAGGAGCTGTACTTATCTCATATCTAGCTTGACCTGAATACATGTTTATACTCACGGCTCATTCGCTGGAGGGATAGCATACAATGTCATTAGGACTTTCATTATAACTCTCTAAAAGCAGTACAGGAAAAATAAAATAGTCAAAAACCTAAAAGTGGTCACATCCAGCATCTTAAGAAATAAAACAGAGAAAACATAAACTTTGGAGACAGAAATCAAATGAATGTGAAGGCCACTTCAAAAACTGGTGCAGTCAAGGCTAAGCACTGATCAAACCCGAAGGCACCAAAAAGAAACTGTCCACGTCTAAAGGACTTATGTCCTTGCAGCTTAAATTGTCAAAACGCCAGGTATCATCCAAACATGATAATGAAACCTAGCAGAAACCGTACCAGATTATCACATGAGCCTATTAGTTTAGAGAAACCATAATGAGGAATGAGGAAGTCCTGATTCAAATAAGCAATGAAGTCTTCAGGTTTCTATATTCAATTCTGACTGCTCTCATATAAACTTTTGGATTGGCTCAGCTAATTCCTTATTACACTATTACAAACTGTACAAAATATTGTACAACTATGCTTTTGCTAAGCTAACAGCATGAAAAAATCAGCTTTTCAAAAGTATTATCAGGTAGTTCACTGAAGCTGTACTAATGAACATAATTACCAGGATTTACTTATATTCTTTGTAAGACAAGACCGTCACCTCATTGCAAGATTCCGTTTTTGTAATACTGGATAAATATGCATGGTAATATCAGAAATGTCAGCTACAAAACTGCGCCAAATCAAAAGTGCGAATTAGGATCCATTGTGGCGATTCCTAATGACCAGAGAGGAAGGATTTAGGATCACTGTTATGAAAGTGGAGGGATTTGCACATTCCAGACAGCATTAACACTGTGCGATAAAGTTGCCTTTCTGACCTGGAATGGGTGACGTCTTTAAAATATGTCTGAAGCAGATGCTGTTATTTTCATTTATATTGTTTTTATATTTTTATATTTATATTCTAAGCAACAAAGGTAAATAGAGTAGTAAACATTTATACCTGAAATCTTATAATGTAGATTAAACACCAACTAACTTCCACCTTTTTGGATCACTCGAAACAAACTTTAAAAGAAAGATGATGTAGAAGCAGCAGTGAGTGGCTGCAATCACAACCAAAAACTTTTTTTCCAGATGACATTAAAATGGTACGAATTGGGAAAAAATACATCACAAAGGAAAGTAGCTGTAGAAAAAAAAGAATTTATGCGTTTTAAAAAAAATCTCATACATTTATTCTCATACGCAGTATTACAGTAACTAAGTGACAATGGCATGCTTTATATAGCTAAAATGTAGAACTGTTATGTGAATGAACTGTCATGTCAGTAAACATAGCACATGGTTGTTAAAATTGTAACTGAGCTGATTTATGACCATGTATATGGAGGAAATCCATGGAGCTGCTTCCTGGTTAAAACAGTCCTGTGATTTTATAAAGAATGGCGGTTGTCGGGTGTATTTGAGGAAATTTGTAACCGGTTAGAAAATGACGTGTTTGTATGATCAGTCACTGATTTAATTTCTTTTTTTAGGCTTCTTTCATTTGGCAATGTTTTTACACCGTTTGCACATCCTGACACAACCCTCCATTTTTACCCAGGGTTGGAACTGGTACTACAGAGCACTGGTCAGTTCAGTGTCTCTAATGAATCTGGCTGCACGTTTTTGGATTGTTGGCTAAAATATACACTGGGAGAACATGCGATTGCAGTGACACCCACAAACACACAGTGTTGCCCAAAATCAATCAGTGATGCTAAACAGAAAAATGTTTAGCTTCACAAATCACTTCATCCCAGAAGTGTTTCTCCTTACCAAACATGTCAAACCATGTTTTAAGAAATTCCACACTGAACACATGCTACAACTAGAAAGCTGAAGGTTCAAATGAGGAGCATTGGTTCAAATCTCAGCTGTGCTTTAACGACTCAGTAGCTGATGTAGACACTGGATCTGATTAAGTCCAAGTTCTACATTGCCATTGTGGCTGGTAGAAGGGGCACTGATTATTATCAATTAATGTTTAATGTAAGTTTAGAATTCTTTTATGTAATAAGTTTTGTGCTTTGTCAGTTCTGTACAAACCTTTCGATTGATTATTTACGAGTGATTATTCCCTGGTTGGTCCTCTTTTTTTGTTATTCAGTATTTGGACTCTTTTTACTCTAGCAGGTATGGGACCCACCATGTTACAGGCACTGTCAAGTGGCCAAAGCACCTTTACAGACCTTGACCTGATTGGATGTCTCAAGGGAGGGGGGTCTTGCAATGGTTAACCAGGGTATTCATGCCATGTGCCTAGTGTTTCCAAGTAAAATATGACCTGCCACAACTGCCCACAATGATTTGCTTTTAGTGTTTAACAAAGCTGTCAACAATAGAGAATAGAAATACCTGAAGCCTACATACAACAGTTGGGAATCGGTTTCAATTTGTTTTCCATTTGCATTTTAGTCATAAATGAATGACTATATTAAAGACTAATTCAAAATTTCTGGTAATGGTGAAATATTAAAGGAAGCAGGGTGATACAACTGACACTGCCAATAGTCCCGCGTTATCTTCCCCGTCTCCACTCCCTTCTGTTTTGTGTCTCTGGGAACATTCAGTGGCTGTTTTCCAAACTTCAGATGCTTCCCAGACTCTGCTAATTGGCTATTTTTGGATGGGTGTTATCTTTGTCTTCCACACCTGTTTTGAGACTTAGATACACATATACTCTGTGGCGTTTATCTATCTGACTTAAGCTCCTGTGGCCTTGAGAAAAAAGCAAGACAGCTCCTGGCAAAAAGTGTTAAAAGAACAAAACCCATTTTCAAAAAAAGATGAATGTTAAAAGTTTAATATATTACAACAATGACATTATAAATTGCTTTTTGTTTTTCATATACATATATACAAATGTACCGTACAACGAAATGTCTTTCTTCACATATCCCAAATTGTCTGGAAGTTGGGGTCAGAGCGCAGGGTCAGCCAACGTACGGCGCCCCTGGAGCAGACAGGGTTAAGGGTCTTGCTTAAGTGGCTGTGTAGCAGAGCCTGGCTTTGAACCCTCAACCTTTGGGTTCGTTGCCCAACACTCTACCCACTAGGCTACACTGAATCAAATCCCTTTCAGAGACACAGTGGTCCAGTTTTGAAATACACTCCAGACTGGTCACCTATATATTTCTGGGCTCAGAACCACCCACTTGAAGAAAAGTTAATTAAATGTATAAAAAGCATAAGTTTGTGGCCATTTAAAATACTATTATTTTGTGTTTTTGTTTTGTTTTATATTAAAAACAGATGATTGATATAAACTATTTCATTGTCATAAATATAGTAAAAAATATTTTGTCCCAGTATTAAATTTTCTGATTTGAATGTCATTTATCTGTCTACCTTATATTTATATTCCCAAGTGGTGGATGGTAATTGTTTAATAGTCAACACTGTGTCCTATTTTGTTATTATTAAAATGTTTTGACTCTTCCTCTTTTTTGACCAACAGTGTCAAACAAGTGGCTCCATGAGAGAGGTCAGGAGTTCAGACGACCGTGTGGCCTCACAGAAGTGGACTGAGAGCATCTAGAGTTTCAGCTTAAATCATCTTAGTGCCTGAACTTTGACAGATCATCACACTTACACATCACTTCAGTTCCTTCCACCATCATCCCGAATGCACATGTCAAAATTAGGTGGCAAAACATGGTGAACATTCTAGTATTAAAAACAATAACTAATGCATAGTAGAATTTATGTATTACTACAAATTATGATTTTTGTCTGCCCAAAAACATTTTTTTCCTATTGCACCTTTCATGCTTCCATGCATTATTTGTGTTGTTTTACTACACCATAACATTTTGACTGGTGTTCCACAATGTAAATGCATCCACACGTTCTAACTCATTGGAAAAGCTTTCAAAAATCTGGTGGCTTAAGTTTTTTTTTTCATTATAAATTATTATACTGTTTATGGCATTGTTTGTTTACCTATACCAAAGATATACTACTGTGCACAATAAACAGATTTTCATCAAATCGTTAATTTTCTGTCAGGACTATGTTAACCGGTTTTGAAATGTGAAAACAAATAGAGTATGATGATGGATGGATGGATGGATGGCAACAGTACACATGTTCTGTACTTAAGTAAAAATACTAGTAAAATGATGAAGACCATTAAGTAAACTTATGTAAACATTCCTTGTTTAGTAGAAGTCTAAAAATGTAAGTTTTGTAAAAAGTAAAACAAAATAAAAAAACAAGAAAACCCAATTACAGCAAATGTGAGTATTTACAACAATTTGGACATAGATGTTTGAATTGATGCAAACATGACAGGGTAACCAGTATCTAAATTATAATAAACAACCCATAAACATGGCAAAAGCCAGCCAGTCAAAAGTCTACATGGACTTTTCTTCAGCTCCCCTATTAACCCTAGATCACTTCTGCTGGGTGATTTTCACCCACACATTTTTGTTGTCATGTAATTTTCATTGTGTTGCTGCTGTCTTAGTTACAAGGGACTTTTGGGAGCTTCAGGAGTTTTCAAGATACATGGGTTCAAATAATTTTCACTTGACATTAGTGATGGAGGGTAACATATTTTACAGGTGGAATTTACCCAATGTTTGTGTGTTTGTGTGTGTGTGTTTAAATCAGGCGCTAAAAAGCATTTGTGTGTTTAAATCGGGCAGTGAAATGAGAGACCAATTATAAATAATGCTTTGGATCAGAACTAAGAGCGCTCCCAAAATCATGTAGCGTAACACCAAGAAACCAATCTTTCCATTATTTGGTTTTACCACTGATTACTCCTTCCAGAATCACAGAGGACACACACTGGGCGAATTATTACACTAAAACAGGTTGATTAAACATAGATTAAACCTATAAATTAGTTTAAACAATAAAGAGCTGTTATTCAGAATAACTGAATTACAATAACTCTGTTTCTGTTTAATTTTACATTAAGAACCTGTTTTAAAGGGTGATAATGTTGAAAATGGCTGTTGCTCAGACCTGTCCCTGGTAGAGAATGTGTAGAGAATTTTGATGCAACGTCCCCATTATGTTGCACATCTTACAATGTCTTTACAGAAAGAATTGTATAAAATAAAAGCGAAACACCCAATGCAATATGTTGCAGGTCAAAAAAAATCTAAGAATAAATGTATTGACCAGGCATTTATTATTTGAGTTGGTAGAGCTGTGTTCATTTGATGTAATGCGAAAATGTACTGTTGTTCAGGACAGAAGTTATAATGCTTACATAGTATACTGTATGTTACACAATGATGATGCAATCTACATGAAGGATCTGTTATGCAAGTTTAGTGTAATAAGCAGGTGTAAACTAAGACAAGGCTCAGTCCAAAAATCTCTCACAAACTGTTTTTGGGAAGCTGTGTGACTATACAGATTGTTAGCTAACTGCACATTATTAATGTCAAAATAATACTTTTACATCTAAAGGCTTTTTTACTTACCTTACTTAATCTAGATTCTTTCTCCATTGTATTACAAACAAGCTGTAGCTTATTTCATCGCAACCATGCAACGGCACCACCCTGAATCTCCACATTCTTTATAAAGATCATTAACCCAACTATTTGTATTTGATATTTACACTTACAACCAAATGTCAAGTCTTTTGTTAGCAGGCATTTATGAAACAAGAATTTTGTAAAGGATTTACGTACCTTGGTTAATTTGATTAGCCTCAAATTGTGATGGAGGTTTCTGGCATGTGATTTGCCAGTGCTACAGTGAGTGCCTACTTAAACTGGTTAGAGCAAGTACAAGCCATCAACTACCGTCAGGTTGTGGGACAACTAATATTGATGCAAAAACTTGTTGGGTGATGAAGTTTAGTAGTAATTGTTATGTGTTTGTGTGTGATTTATTTTGATTGTTAGATGTTAGTTTATGTAAATACAGCCATAGGAAAAATAGGAGACCACTTATAATATTTTATTAATAAGTCTCCAGTACAATAAATTTGATTACAAACCTAAAGTATATGTAAAGTGTGTGTGTGTGTGTGTGTGTGTGTGTGTGTGTGTGTGTGTATGTTTGTGTGTGAGTTGAGTACGGACAACAGTACAGAATAATCCATCATACAGAGTAAATCCTGTGGTCAGAAAACACCTATAATTACTCAGGTTTGCTTGATAGTATAAATCTCACCTGGAGGAGCTTGCACCATGACACTTTTTTTTGCAAGTTGTAGTGCTGCCACGGTTACACGGTTACTGAAAATTGGAATAATGTGGATTATTATACTAACATTAAATATTTTGACATTGTGTGCTGAAATGAGTGAGTTCTTCTCCTCCACAGGTATTTCAATATTTGTGCTTTTTCATCTTTATATTACTTCTGTTAACATGAAATCTGTCTAATTAATGCTTCAATTAAATTTATTTTAGTAATTGGATACTTATTTAACTAGTGCCGGAGAAATAATACTTTTACATGAAAATAAAAGTTACATTTCGAATGTGGTATATATATATACAAAGATCCTGAATACGATACTTGAATCATCAGTATTTTATTTTATTAAATTATTAATATTATACTATTAAAATATGTAATATCTTACAGATCACATGACACAGCTGATCGACCTAAAGAAAGATCTTTCACAGTCTCTTGGATTGTACATTTTAGTTCTGGAAAACCAAACAGATCAACTAAAAAGGTAATGCTCTTCATGTATAATAGCGAATGGTGTCTTGTTATTTGCTGTATAATGTTATGTGTGTTGTAACATACTGTATGATCAAATGATGCCAGAAGATTGTAGACATCTCATATAAAAAGCAATTGTGTGATATTTTCAGCTAAAACAACAGCCACTCGACTGTGGAGACATAACTACAATATGTTTGTGAGAAATGTCATTTTGTTAACATTAGTCGAAAGAGCATGTGTATGGCTGAACACAATAATGATCGAAATGTTCCACTTCATTACAAAGCTCTTAATTATAGATTTTGCTTTGTGAACATAGTCGGGCTATAACAGGGTTGAAAGCATATACTTTCCATCATATAATGGATTTATTACACCTAATAGAAAAGCCATAAATGCAATAATAGGGAAGGTTTTTCCCAAACACTTTTGTTTAGTAGTTTAAGTCTAAATTGTGAGACTTTCTTTAGATATTTGCATTTTTCCTGGATCTGTTGTTAAAGCTAAATACTTCCTTTATTTCTAACAGAGCTGTTCAAGGTCTTGATTTAGTAACAGAAAATGCTCATAAAGACCCTGAAAAGTTTATCAGCAACCCCCTTACGGCATATAAACTTGTGAGACAGCTAAAAAATGTAGGAGCAGTGATCATGGAGTTTGGCAAGACTACATCCTCAAACGGTCAGATCCATGCATATTTATAACTGTTAACATGTTAGCTTGCTAGGACTTACATTTTTATTGCAGCTGTTAACATATTAATAGTTTTTAGGTGTTTTAAGTACAAAGTATTAAACCAGCACCAGCATGTTGACAGAATAACTGTAACTTAAAAACCCCACCTAAGGTGTGGACAGTGTGGACAGGGCCTACTCCACGTGTCCTTCCCCATACACCAATGCATGCAAGCCATAATGGGACCAAACTGCTTCTTTTTGACGCATTATTTATACATCTTGCATTATGCATTATGTTTCCTGAGGCACAGTCATCAAATTAAATCAAATCAATGTTTATTTGTCACATACATAGTAATACAAAGTACAACCAGCAGTGAAATGCTTTTTAACTTCTTCATCTCAACATTCTAAATTACAGTTAAATATTACAAGATTAATGAAAATAGATTTAAAAAAATGTGAACAATAAGTGTAAACAATTAGTGTAAACAATAAAGTTAAAAAGTAGAATAATGTAAGTTATAAAAAAGGACAATAAACTCTCTCTATATATCTTTAAATAAAGTGACTGGATGATAAAGTGACTTAAAGTGACTCATGGGTCACTTGCCCAGCCATACAGCAATATACAAGTAGATACACTATATTGCCAGAAGTATTCGGTCATCCATCAAAATTATCGTAATCAGGTCTTCCAATCACTTCTGTGGCCACAGATGTACAAAATTCATTGGCAAAAATTATGCAGACACAAACTGTGATAGGCTTTCACCTGTGGATGACACGGATGGCCACAACCCCTTTAAACACATTTGGGATGAATTGAAGCAAAGACTGGGAGTTGACGCTTCTCGTCCTACATTAGTATGTGACCTCACAAATGCACTTCTAGAAGAATGGCCAAAAATCCCCATGAACACACTCTTGAACCTCGTGGACAGCCTCCCAAGAAAAGCTGAAGTTGTTCTAGCTGCATGGATGGACCAACATCATATTGAACCCTATGAATAAATAATCAAATGTCACTTAAGCTCATATATGAGTAAAGGCAGGTGAGCGAATACTTTTGGCAATATAGTGTATAAAAGACCTTTCATCTAGTTGATTATTAATATTCTTCGATGTTTTAATTTCAATGAGTCTATGAAATAACAGCTGTCTTATGTGGTGAAAATTGTATTTCTTTTTCTTCATTAAAATAAAAAGATTTTCAAATGCTGATGTCAAAAGCTCAGCTGCTCCCTGTTGACAATGAACTGGATGGCATTGCAGCATCAATTATTAGATTGCAGGAAGTCTACAGACTAAAGCTAATGGACATTGCAGGTAAGTTTAATTTCGACTTGTAACTCCAATCATAACCATCACTTTAAATAAATGGTTTGGATTTTAATTTGAAAAATGTTTTTGTGAAATGTTCAGGATTAAACAGTCGGTTGACTCTGGATCCAGATGATTGTTTTCATATCGCAGAGATTGCTTATCAAGATCTTAAGTTACAGAGTGCCAGTTATTGGATGCAAGAGACAATAAGGTTGCTTGATGAGGGAGCAAACGCTGTTGTGACCAAACCTCAAGTTATGGCTCGTCTTAACTCAAGTGCATTCCTTGAACTTGAAGACTTTAACCTGGTTCCTAGTCTTAATAGATTGTTGCAGGCACTACAACATGGTACTTTCTTGTTCTCATTCTGTTATCGTTCTTCATATTTGTCTACAAATGTTATACAATAATGCTATACTGTTAGATATGTGCAATAATATTAGATATACAAAAATAGCATATAATGCTACTGATATTCTTCTACATATATTTTTAAATTACATTCATTATAATTCTTGTATTAATGACAAAAAGGGTTGTTATAATATATGTCATAATATAATGGCAAGGCTATGCTCAGTTGGTACTCTGGATGGAAGGCTGTCTGGGAATACTGAGTGCTGATATTTATCCTTAATTAAAAAACATATCTATTGTTTTATGTCTCAATTAAAACAAAACCAAAACCCCCAATACATCAACTAACCGTTGATCTCAAGATTTGTGATAATGTGTGGATTTTTCCAGACTATAATTATTTTTAATATTTTTGGCATGGATATATATTACACAGTATTATGAGTCATTGGTACATTAATGATGTGGATGACTTACACTCATAATAGAAATGGCTGATACAATAATAATAGTGATAGTTATTATTATTGTTGTTGTTGTTATATTATTATATATTTAATTGATAGCTCATTTAATTAATCCCAGAGATAAATTTGTTATTGTGATTATATACTGTATGTCGTATTGAGAATGGTTGTTACTGATTAAGATAATCATTACACCCATAATAAAGGTGTTTACTATATAATTATGAGGGTATTCTTTTGGTTATATACAGTAAGTTCCACTTGAATATGGCAGGGTTTTACATGACTTTACTATACGTTGTAACAATATTATATTAATATAGCAATAAAAGAAACAATTTTTACTTACTCTCAGACATTTTGAAGACTGAACCCCAGCTTGCAGACCATTTTAAACTCCTAAAGAGTTTTAAAGTTGAAGGCTACTTGGAACAATTGCTTACTCCATTTAAACAACCTGATTTTCCGTTGAAAATGGAATATGAAGCCCTGTGCAGAGGGGAGGGCATCCAAATGGTAAAGAAAGTATCATTTTATACAGTGTTACATCTGATGCACATTTTCATATCAGGCTAACAACTAAAATAAAGATTGCACATATACCGGTGTTATTACGTTATGTAACGAAGTTACTTTCACAAATCTCAGGGTGATTGGTCACTGTGCAGATTCTATGCAAATTAATATTAAGAAACATGATTCCAAAACAGTTCTTTGATGAAGTTTTGTTATAAACAGGATCAACACATGTTAACGATGGAACTTTACGATGGTTTCAAAAGCATTTACAACATTCTTAAGTCCTACAAGGACACATTTGCAATGTGTTGTGTAAGTAAATTATCAAATATTGAAAAAACTTAATAAGTCAGATAGTGCAGCCTCTCAGACAAGATGATTAGGATCAAATAACACAATAAGCAACATTGAAATAATCCAAAAATCAATATCTGTTATTTTTAGTAACATATACATACGTCTTCTTGCTGGTTATACTGGTACATTGCCTACTTAATAGGTAACTACTTTGTACAGTTTTTAGATAGATAGATGGATGGATGGATGGATGGATGGGTGAGTAGATAGATAGATAGAAAATAATCAGTAATGTGTACATTTTGTCTTGAAGGAACCTCAGATTCAAAAGAAACTAGTTTGTAGATACTCGACAGTTGGAGGTAACCCTCATCTGATGTTTGCTCCTGCTAAAGAAGAAGAAGAATGGGATCGGCCTCTTATTCTCAGATACCATGATCTCATATCTGTAAAGGAGATAGAAGAGATCAAAAGACTAGCAAGACCAAAGGTGAGTCTCAAAGATTAAATGTGAAATATGTATTTGTGTTTCCTTCTGAATCCAAACCAAACAGAAATGACAGATCTTGTTTAGATGACCAATTTAAGAAATTCAAGGTTAATTCACTTTTTCGTCTTAAACATATATGGGTAGAGCTTTAAAAAATAACTTTTTTGTATTGATTTTTTGGCTATAAAAGAGGACATAATATGCCTCCATGAAATGCTTCGCAGCAAATCTCTCTCTCCTAAAGGGTCTAGTTTTATTTTTGTCAGTTTTACCCATTTCTTGAATATGCTTTTTTGAACTACAAACACAAAACTCTTACAGGACTTATATAATAATAATAAAAATAGTAATCTGTTGACAGTAGATATATATCCTTCCCACAGAATACTAATACTAAGTTCTCAATACTGCTGTAATACGTGCACATAGATACAAGATACGGCTTTTAAAATTAAAATGTTGGGAGGGTAACACATGTATTATGTCACATTTGGACATATTTAGACGTGTCCAAAAGGGGAAATGACCCAGTCATTTCATTACATCCTTAGTGCTAGTCCTAATCACAGATTAAATATGGAGTCAAGAGTAAAATCAGGGCCAAATCAAGAATGTAAACAAAAACAAGTACAAACATACTAGCCCATTGTAGCCCAAACTTCGTCAATTATGACCAATATTTTGTCTGACTATGGTGACTGTCCAAAAACAATATCACTTGTATAAATGAAAATAAGAATACAAAATTTAAATACAAATTGTGAGTCTTAAGGGAGAAATCCGGTGTCAAATGGGCTTAGCGTGTATTAAAACAAGACAACGAGTACAATCTTTTGTGTAATAGCCCACCACCATTCGTGGTAATGTTTTGCTTCAACTACAAGCATCCCTCTTTAAAATATAGCAGTGGTAGCATCAAGTCACGTGGCTTCTGATTAGTGTTAACAGGGGAAATGATCCCAAAAACTGACCACTATTTCTGTTAGCCAGTGAACGTAAAGTTGTACAAAGGTTGTATTTTTATTCAATAAAACACTACTACTATTCAAGTTTAGCTGATATAATTCCAAAATTATTAGAATAGTTTATATATTTAAAAGCAAATGAATTTATGAGGTCACTGTATGTGAAAACACATATAAATATTACTCATTAATATAAAAATAGTACTTATTTTGCAACGAAACCTGCAGCGTGAACCCAGCTTGTATTTTTTCCACAGCTTTCTAGAGCTACCGTATCTGAACCAACAACAGGCAATACTGTTTTTACTAAAGACAGAATATCAAAATAGTAAGTGGAGAGCTCAGGTTATGTTCATTTATAAGTGACAATATGTGATAATCATCAGTTATAAGCAAGTATCTCTTTTCAGTGCATGGTTTACTGATGATGAAAGTGATGTGGTTGCACGCGTTAATAAGAGAATTGCAGAAATTGCTGGTCTAGACATGAAAACAGCAGAAACACTTCAGGCAAGTTCTTTTTTTTCTTTTATGTTTTGTGCTTGGTTTGACATCGGTTGGCTTGCATTTCCTAAAAATGTTTATAATGCTAAGTACTGCATAACTTCATAATTTCCATAATGCTAAGTACTGCATAACTTCCTTCTCTAACATTGTTTCCTTAGTGCAGCTTAACTTCATCTTTGTTTGTACAAAAATGTTTTATGTACTACAGCAGCACTCTTTGTAACAAATTAAAACATTTTATATGAATTAACTTAATTTGCATACAGTTTATATTGTAAAGTCTGAGTACATTACATGTAATAATAAAATAGTTATAAGATAATAACAGATAATTTAATATCTGCAAAGTATTGTATTGATGTATAATATCATTTGTTACTATAAAATAATGAATTATTATTTTTTAAATATATTTTAGCTTTCTGTTATACACTTTAGTTAACATTCATGACAGGAGATTTGATCATTCATCACACAAGTCACATCAAAAACAGTCATGGATTATTTTGTATCTTCAATTTGTCTTACCTGCTTAATTTTGCACTGTTGGCGGAAACTGGTGCAGCCGAAAGAATTCCACTCAGACACAGTGAGAACATGCAAACTCTGCCCAGGAAGCCCTAGGTCTTGCAGATTTTGCAATGCAGACCTGCCTTTTGGATTGATGGATAAAATGTTAATTATGTGCCTATTAACAGGCTTGAAATGCAGTAGACTGCAGAGCAGTAGATTTATCAGTAAGACTGTAACAGTACAGTTAGACTGTAACAAATGTAATGTTTATACCAGTAATAAATGTATAATTGCTTAATTATTGGGTAAAATGTGGTAAAATAGTGAGAAATTGAATAATAATCTGTAATTCAGTATTTGACCGACTGTGCCTTTTCAAAGACAAAGTCCTCAATTAAGTTAAGAGGACCTTTGGGAAACACAAAATTGTCGTTCTGATATTTCTTTAAATGGATAATTTGCAGTGTTGTGCCAGTTACCATTTAAATAATTTAAATTAATACTAATTTAAATGAACTAATTTGTGTTCTTGGTACATGTTTAAATGTTTAAATAATTTCAGAGTTCCAAACATGAACTATTTTACATTCATTTGTTTTTCCCCCACAATAAATAGACTATCCTTACCAACTTTTTACTCAGCCATCTCCAGCCCAAAATCATTTCTACCCCCAAAATAAATATATTACTACATATATTATTGAATATGTGTGTACTACAGGGATAGTAATGTTGAGACTGAGAATGTCTTTCAATATTTAAACATCACATGGTAATTCAGACACAGGGATGTACATTTGTCGATGTCATTTGTTGGTGTGTGTGTGTGTGTGTGTGTGTGTGTGTGTGCGTGTGTGTGTATAATTTTTATTTTTCAGATTGCTAATTATGGAATTGGAGGTCAATACGTACCTCATTATGATGCAGCAGTAAGTCAATAATATTGTTTGTATTTACAGCACATTGTACAAAGTTGAATTAAAACATGCTTTTCTTACAGGCAATAAATGACTCTATGTATCAACTATATGGAAAAAGAATTGCAACTGTTTTGGTCTATGTAAGTTCGGATTCTAATACGGCGAACATTTGTATTTTTATACATATTTTTCTAAACCATTTTGATATTGACACCAATAGCTTGTCTGCTAACTTGTAGATGAGTAATACTGAAGTTGGAGGCTCTACTGTGTTCCCATCTATTGGATCTGCGCTTCGGCCAAAAATAGTAAACTTATCTGAGACACTTCTAGAACAATTATCATTTTCTGTTTGAACATCAGATTTGTAATTTGCTCATGCAGGGTTCAGCAGTGAAATGGTTCAATTTACTGAAGAATGGTGAGATCGACACAAACACTCTGCACGCTTCCTGCCCAGTTTTTGTGGGCAGTAAATGGGGTAAGTTCCAATTTGGAAAACAACCTGACTTACATTTACATTTTCAGACACTTTTATCCAAAGCACAGACATATGCACGCACGTAAACATACACAGTCTTTATCAAATATTTTCTTTTTATGAAAACATTTGTGACCCTGCTTGTGAAATCCCATATTTTGCTGAATTTCTAATTACAAATTCATTCTACGTAAAATTTTCAGAAATGTTGGCCTAGATTTCTTTTACTGACCGAGAAATGCCCTAAAAACTGAAAAAGGAGTTTGTGGAAGTTCAATTTAAAAACATTTTTTCAACACTGATAATTTTCATAATTTCCCTGATGGTATATCATACCAAATGAAAGCAACATTTCTAGAACAATTCTTGTTTTTCTCTTGGAAAAAAGCATCTTCATTATACTTTAATGAACGAGGGAGCTACTCCAGTGGTGGACAAAGTGCACAATTTATGTAGCTTCGTAAAAGTACAGATACTGAAGGTAAAATAAAGTAAATAAAGTAAAAGTCCTCAGTTTAGATTAAAGTAAAAGTAAAAGTAACGTGAGTTACTATGACTATAATGTTCTATTATAATTGATAATTGATTTAGGTAAAAAAACAAAAGTAACTCTTACATTTATCCTCTTATCTAGAGCAACTTACGTTTATTTCTCATTTTATACATTTTAAATCTTACTCAAAGGTCCAGCAGTGGCAGCTGTGGAAATTGAACTCAAGATCTTCCTAATCACTAAGCTACTACTTCCTCTGTTTCACCAATATTTCAATACAATGTCATTAATTACTCTGACATTAATTTTTTTTTATTTATTTAATTCCTGTTTCTTTTTAAGTAGTTAAAAATGTCCCTTAAATGTGGCCATAGGATGCACTGTTAAATTTCAGATTTCTTCACTTCTGCTGTTACAAAGCTGCTGCACTGCTGCTGCATTGATCATTATGTCTAACCACACACACTTTTAATAAAGTGTGTATATATATATAAGTACTTCAAAATAAAAATTCTCATGTTAAGCACAGAAACAGAAAAATACTACTTAAATACAGTAACCAATTACATCTAATTTCTGTAAAATTACATTTACTTTACTTTCCAACACTTATCTGCTGACATAAACGAGTGCTATCAGGCTAAAGCTGCAAGTTTTAAACCGAATAACACCCAAAACATTAGTGGTTTTTGCACATAAAGTCATAGAAAAGAAGTTGATAATCAATGTTTATGAAGCCGACTTCCAGTATTTTCTAGTGAAGAAAGAAAATGTAAGGTGAAATCACATGAAAACCTGAGCTATCCTTCACTGCAATTAAGTCAAATCACAGAATTTGGACCTTTTTTCACTTTTCTTTTTTACCTTGACGCATATAATTGAGTTTATAATTAGATCTGGCGGGCTTAGTCGGGATTTCATAGACTTGATCACATATGCAATATAATCCATAGAGTGCAAAGGTATGTAATTTATTACAAATACTTTTAAATCTGTAATCCAGTTGCCAATAAGTGGATCCGCTCCCGGGGCCAGGAATTCAGGAGAAGGTGCACTCTATCTCCATCTGAGTGAAACTGATTCGAAGAAAATCTACTGCTCTGGAAATGACTTTTGCCACACGTGTCTCATTGAACTTAAACTTGTTTAACTTTCTTTTTTTTCACATGCATGTCTATCTTTGCCTGTCTGTTAAACTATAATTTTTGCTGATGTAAGTGTTTATCGATATATAGTTGACAAGATAAATCAGAAAATTGTGTTTTATATATCATTAATTGGGGGCGTTGTACACTCCTCCTCAGACACTGTGCAGTCCTTAATGTAGCACAATGTAGGATTTACATTCTGCAAGAACTCATTCACATTTACATTTTCAGCATTGGGCAGACACTCATACAGACTTACAGAAATGCTTCCATACTAGTAAACATTACCAAACTATATAGCAGAAGAAGACAACAGTTAAAATACAAAATTTGAGGGTAAGTTTGTCTTGGTTAAAAAGTGAGTTTTAAGTTTCTTTTTAAAGACTGAAAGAGATTCAGAAGTTCTAACAGACAGTGGGAGTGACTATGGGGAAGAGTCTTGATGTTTGTCTTCCTTGAGTCCTAACATATACCATGCAACAAATTTGCCACAAAGAGTATTCCTAATGTTAACAATAACAAGCCAAGTAATCTGTCTTATGCACTTACAATGGATATGCAAGACGTTATTCAACTGTAGAGAATATTTTGGAATGTTCGTACAGTGGTAAATTAGCTATATGTATA
>JAOTRQ010000006.1:2661229-2671509 GCA_028565875.1 Hoplisoma paleatum | reverse complement strand
AATTTATGTTATATATAGTTTTAACTGTGGTATTCTAGTAGGTAGTGCATTTAGCTATCATCTGAATCTTTCAAGTTTGAATCCCAGCCTATGCCGGGCAGTTTTTTGCCATTTGTTTACTTGGTGATGCTCATGATAATCCAAAACTTTTCAATCTTACCATGAGTGTAAATGATGTGGCGTGATAATACATTTTATTTACATCTGCACTATCTGGCCGACAATTATTGCTAATCTCAGAGATTGTTCTAGAAAATGTTTTAATGAAAATGAAAATAGGGCCAACTTGAACACTTTACTTTCTCATAATTACATGTGCATTATATTAAGAATATTTATTTATCAAAATGCAGGCTTGGCAGTCGAAATGATTAAGAACCCTGCTTAGTAGCCTGTCAGTGCCTATAGGAGCTAAGATTAAAGCTCACAAGTTTTTAGTATGTGGCCCACAGCTCTATCCAACCGACTACCACAGACTATTGCTCATTTGCTGACAGTGTAAACATAATTTCCAATTATATACAAAAATAACTATGGCTATTGTATCTGTGTTTGATATTGCTCTCATTAACATTTAAAATGGAGTGTAGGAATTAATTATAATTCTTTTTGTGTTTTCATTCTCATCTGTGTATTTTCATCCCCCACCCCCTCTTTGCTCTCACTTTCTTTTCTCTGCCTCCCACTCTCTGTCCTCCTACTCCCTGTCTTGTTTCTCTGCAGAATGATACTTGGGGTCAGCAATACTCGTATGCTTTGTTTAAGGCAATGAGCCACATGCTGTGCATCGGGTATGGCATGTATCCACCAGTGGGCATGACAGACGTTTGGCTGACCATTCTCAGCATGATTGTGGGCGCCACATGCTATGCCATGTTTGTGGGTCATGCCACTGCCCTTATACAATCACTGGATTCATCTCGAAGGCAATATCAGGAGAAGGTTGGTAAAAGTCAAGTTATCAGGAACATAACATTAGTTGGAATACAAAGATGAATACAAATCTCAGACTTGCCAAATGTTAAATAATATACTTATTTTTTGCTTAGTATTTTCAAAGTATTTTATTCTACTGACATTGATGGTGATCAGTGTTCTTTCACGCCAAGCAGCTTTGGAGTGTTAACTGATCTGTTGCAGCTTTCACCTCTGTTATGTGAAAAGACCCAAGTTAATTAGTGTACTGTATAACATTTGAACAATTGAGGGGTAAGGGCCTTACTCAAGGGTCCAACAGAGAGTCTTTTGTATAACTTGTCTTGTATCTTAATCATTACGCTATGGTTGGCACCTATTACTATGGCTGGCCATTATATCCATTACTATCATAACATTTACATGAATGTACAGTCTGATAATTTAATCTTATCTGATCGAGCATAATATCTTTTTTTATTATATCTTGATGCTTGGAAGTGACAGACTATTTTTAAAAGTCTCAAAAGGTTACAATGGTCACAATACCTTCTTTTGAATTTAGCATGAATTCAGTTTTATGATGTAATAATCAATGATGCCAGATCAGGTATGCAAAAAAGGTAGCGTCTGAATAGTTTTTATGCAGAATTTTCTATTATATGCAAACAATATATTAAATGTTTAAGGAAATGTAAATGAGATAAGTAAGCGAGTTTCTGGATTTAAGTAGAATACTGAATTTAAGTAATTAAATTATTATTTAGTTGATTGAAAAAGCTTTTGTTTAACCTGCTGACAGTACCAAATCTCCTCTTCTGAAGAGAACAAATTCCAATGACACTTATTCCTTCCATGTCTCAGCTCAGCCTAATTTATCCCGACAGTTAGGTGTCCCTCTTTGCTTTTAGGCTCTTACGAGCTTTGCTCAATTGAGCCTTTTGACATTTCCTGTTGTCTTATGTTATTCGTACTGGCTTTGTCGAGTGTCCTTGAATATGATAATAACAAATCTGCTTAAAAATATCCGTAGCAATACACAAAGAGACAGCAGCACTGTGTGTGACTCTACTGAAGGCAGGCATAGCTGACATGGAAACGTGATTGTTAGGATGTAGTGAGGGAAACAATGAAACCATGCTGGAGTCAGGAAAGAAGGTAAATGAATGGCTGGTGGAGGACAATGCCACAAAAGTTATAAAAGATAAATGAGAATGTTTGGATAAAATACTAAGGTCCTACAGTCTAGGAGTCTTCACATATTCTGATTGAATAACAAATTACGAACAAAACAATGAATGTACACTGGTGTGAAGTGCATAACTCACATTTCAGAAAGAATGATGAATTTTGTAAAATGATGTAAATTATAGAATCTGAGATTAATTTAATTCCTTCAACCTATATTTAATGGACAATGGAACAAAGAAGATAAATCCTATGTTTACCAACTAGTGTGTTGCTAACTATATGTATGCAACACATTAAACTGGGACGCATGTTTACACCTGTGTTACATCATCTTTTCTATAATTGAACTTTTTAAGAGTTTCTTTTTCAAAGGATGCTAATTGTCCCAGACATGCCATTTATCTTTTTTATGAAGTGCCATGCTTTTTCAATACTTAGCCTATTTGTACTGCAGGCAGGCCAGTCAAGCACCCACTGTCTTTATAGCCTTGTTTTTTGACTGCATATAGGATTAGGTTTGTATCGTTCTTTCTGGTAAGACGTCTTTATTGACTGTTGTATTGTTTGACCCTTACAGTACAAACAAGTGGAGCAATATATGTCTTTTCACAAGCTACCTGCTGAAATGCGCCAAAGAATCCATGATTACTATGAACACCGTTACCAAGGCAAGATGTTTGATGAGGAGAGCATACTTGGGGAACTAAATGAGCCGTTACGAGAGGTCAGGATTAACATTTACTCCTTTCTCATTATGAATTTTAGACGAAATAAAATACCAAATTACAAAATATTTTCATATTTTTTTGTCCCCAAATATTTTGGTATTTAGGAGATCATCAATTTCAACTGTCGAAAGCTGGTGGCCACAATGCCTCTGTTTGCCAATGCGGATCCCAACTTTGTAACCTCCATGCTAACCAAGTTGCGCTTTGAAGTGTTCCAGCCAGGAGACTATATAATCCGAGAAGGTACCATTGGCAAGAAGATGTATTTCATTCAGCATGGGGTGCTAACGGTTCTGACCAAAGGCAGCAAAGAGACAAAGATATCTGACGGATCTTACTTTGGAGGTAAGATACTGAACATCACATGCACACTATATGACTAAACGTTTTTGGACACCTGAGCTTGTTGGCCATTCTATTTCAAAAGAAATTATATTACAATTAAGCTAGCTTATCTAGTGTGGTTACTAACTGCTCAGACACCAATTTTCCTTGCAAAAACATAGATAATAAAAATTACCAATTTCTCTGGTTCTGGCTTGGCATCGCAGTTTCACAAAAAAATAGAAATAAGTTAGCAAATGTCAGAGGGACTGTTATATGTCTAAAACTTCCATCTGAATGTTTTCTAGCAATAGGTGAATTACTGCCAATGATAATAGAGCATAATGTTTATTCTACTGTATCTTACTCCTATTCTTACCTTGCTGTATCGACGTTTATGAAATAAAAAGTTTAACATTTTGAATCACAAACTATTATTATGGCCTGAAAAACCAGACCATATCCATATAACAGGGCAAAATAGTGTGTAAAGTTGTTAGTAGAAGCATCATTAAATGCCTACCTTTTGACCTTTTACATTGTAGACCTGTTTTAAGTTAATATGTGTATTTCTTTGAAATTATTTTGTGCTGTTTTACCAATATACACAACAGTTATTCATTCCGGTCACCTGAACAGGTTTTAGCTGCAGTGTCTGTATTGAGTTTAGCTGTGAAGGCTGGAGCTCTGCTATGTTATCAGATGATTCTCCAGGGAATCAAGGCAGTGAATGGGCCCAATTTTGAGAACCATGGGAAATACTTCATCCGACATCAGTTAACCATTCATGAAATTAATTTCCCTTAACTTGCTCAGTGGGACTTTTCAGTGGCGTTCAAATAATAGCACAAGAGAGGAGTGAAAAGAAAATAATGAATGACTGATGCTGTGGAGGCTTATCAATGCAGCTTTTAAAAGTATGATTTAATTGTTTTAGGATCTGGTTCATGAATTGTTTTAGGGCTGATTTAAAAAGTGAGTGTCAGTTATGTTTATAATGCTCTGTAGAGTAGATTTTTAATGGCCTATGCTTTGCAGTAAAAAATACAGCATTGAGAGTATTCACAGATGATAATAGTCACGCAAACTGTTTTAGCAAATTCTGAAAAGATAATACAGACGAGCCTCATTTTGCACCATGAGGATCTTTTGTGGGTTCCAGGGTTACTATTAAGTCGATCACACTATCATCAAGCTGCAGATTTAGTTGCATTAAAAAACCCATTATTTCTCATTAGAGTCATTACATATCCAACAAACAGCTCATAATCTTTCTGCAGATAAATCTTTTAGGTAAACGAAAGACAGAAAAAACAGACTCGTTTTAAGGCTGTGATATAATATAAAAATGTAAGCTATTTCTAATCTTTTTTCAAATTATATGTAACCATTGTTTATCAGAACCACAGGGCACTATTCAAATTACGTTATGTACAAATTATAGAATAACATGTTCATTTTGTCAAATATATAAGTATGTATCATACAATATTTCTTTCGGTTGCTCCTGTTAGAGGTCCAGACAGCAGTTCGTGCTCTGCTTCATTGAATTGGTATAGTTTTTCCTGACAGTGTCTCATATTAACCTGACTGCTTGTTCAGGACTAGATTCAGAGTCAATTAACTAGTATATCATTTGTTTGATAATTGTAACTGTTGAAAAATTGGAATTCAAGTTTGGTTTCTCTTTTAAAACACTCTATCGTTGGTACATGTTATTTACATAATGAAACAGTACTGGAATATACTCATTTTAACTTACTCATATGAGCCTATACTCATACTTTCTTGTTTTTTCTTTAGACATATTAATCTTGAATAGAAGTTACTTCATTAGCTTTGATAGAGTGGCTCGTTGCTGCTGGTTCTTTATGGATCTGACCATGATAGATAGAAAGAGATTGTATTCCTTTAGGCCTTGCCAACTACTTTGTCTTTTTCATATTGACTCCAAAAAGGGCCACAAATACTTTATTATTTAGAATACATTATTTAGAATGAGTAAAAAAGAAGAAAGAATATTACCTGGGCACCTTTGTGCTATTACTATGAATAAATAACCAATGAAAGACGTTTTATTGATTTAGATATTTTCCTTTCTCAAATCAAGCTCTAGAGCCGCCTATTACTGAGCCACAGAACAGTGCATGAGAGTACATAAATATGTCCAATTGTGATATAAACATGGAAACTTTGAACCTTTGTAAAATATGCATTAGCTTCCTGTTCCATGCCATATTTTGATAATCTTTATTCACTTCATATTGCTGCAAGAAGCATCTAAAACAACTTAGTTACTGTAGCTGTTGGCGTGTAGGGCTTATTCTATAGAGATAATACATTTAAATCCTTACAAACCCTTCCTATCATCTTCAGCACACACTGAACTTTGATAGTGGCAGTAGTATTTTAGGCACCAAATGCATGTGATGCTGCATAAAACAAAACAGATCACACACATAAAAACAAGCCAATTAGGTAATATTAGATAACTATGATCTGAATTATGCATCTATATCGTTTTTATCAGCAGTTAAAAATTACCTTTTTCTGTTGTTTTTGTTTATCTTTTTGCATGGGATGACTTGCTGATGTAAATGTCTTATTTGTGCAGAGATCTGTTTGCTGACTCGTGGCAGAAGAACAGCTAGTGTGAGGGCAGAAACATACTGTCGTTTGTATTCACTGTCTGTGGACAACTTTAACGAAGTGCTGGAAGAGTATCCTATGATGCGCCGTGCCTTTGAAACTGTGGCTGTAGATCGTCTGGATCGTATTGGTGAGAGTCACATATGGTTACACATAAGGGTTGCCATTTTTGTGTCGAATTTTCAAAAAGTATTTTATATGTCATGTTAATGTTATGACAGCCGCAGCATGCACCAAGAGACAGAAAGAGTAGTAAAATGTAGTACTTAAGTACAAGTTATTACTTTAACTAAGTTCAAATTAACTAGGTTAAATTTTATTTGTTAATTTTTAACAGAAAGGAGATGTGTCTTTTCTGTATAATGCAAACAGCACAAGTGGCTTATTCACACAAAAGTTATCAAAACATGTCAATACAACATTTTAACCTTTAGGGGATGTAAGTAAACCCAAAGGAATTACAATGTTTGCTTAAATGTTATGAAATATTTAGAAATATCTGCAGTCTTTTATTAAAATGCATGTAAAATGACTTGTTTTGCCATTTTATCATTGTAGGAAAGAAAAACTCTGTCCTCCAGCACAAAGTACAGAGGGATCTCAACTCAAGTGGGCTAAATTACCAGGAAAATGAGATCATCCAGCAGATTGTGCAGCATGACAGAGATATGGCTCACTGTGCTCACCTAACGCAGACCCCTGCACCAGGTCCTCATGCTTCCCAAACCCCATCATCACATACTCCGGTCATCTGGGCTCCTTTGATCCAGGCCCCTCTCCAAGCTGCTGCAGCTACCACTTCAGTGGCGATTGCGCTTACTCGCCACCCACATCTGCCTCATGCACTTTTTCGGCCTCCAGTGCCTTTGCTAAATTCAGTTAAAGACCCACCAGGTTATCTTAAAAGGTTTCCTATGATGTCTGGAGTTACTGGACTTGGTAGCTCCTCGTCTGGAGCTAGTTCACAGATTGGCTCTGGAGTAGAAACCCCTATTCTAGATTCAATCAGATCCAAGATACCTTCCTCTTCTACTATGCCTTTCGCTTCCAGCTCCTTGCCATCTTCCACAACAACTACAATCACCACTATTACATCTAGCATTACAGATGTCACAAATGCTTCTCAAAGACCCATAATTAGTGGCTGTAGTGACTCCAGTTTGACTAAACTCTATTCCCAACCACAGCTTCCAACTGGTACCTCCACCATTACAGGCCTACTGCCTGGTTTCTTTCAACAAGGGAGAATAGGAGGAGGTTTGGCTCAATTTGCCATTCGCTCACCTTCTACCATTACTCCATTAATAGCTCATTCAATTAACCCAATACTCACCCAGTTACAGTCTGCTCAGCATCTTCATGAAAAGCGGAGTGAAGATTTGAGCAGACCAATCAGGACAGACACTCCTTCACCATCTTCAAGATCCACACTTGCCTCAACTAATATTTCAAACCCATGTGTCCCAAAATCGGAGAATCATTATCAGCAGAATTCTGAAAATGTTTGTCAACTCTCACATCAACCATTTGCTCTGGCTTCACTTGCTCAATATGGCTCTAGAAATGTCTCCCCCAATAGCACCCCACCAGCCTGGAGCCCTACATCCCAAAGTCCTGCAGTGCAAAGAAAAAGGACTTCAGTTCACAGCCATCCCTCAAGCACCTCAGGATCCCAAAGCTCTCTGCTGTCTCATCATAGCCTCTGTCGTCCATCTTCCCAGACAAAAGAAAGGGGAGGATCCCTGGTTGATCTCTCTTCTCAGGACATCAGCACTATTTCTATATCAATTCCTTCTCCGAGACATGTTGACAGGTCGAAGCAAGTAAAACAAGGATCACATAAACCTGATGAGTCCCATCTGGTTTCAGTGTCAGGGTCCAGTCAAGCCGTTTCCTTTACTTCTGTTACGAAACCGTACAGTTCAATACCTGGCCATGTGGCCCTATCAAGACAGGCTTCTAAAAGCTCTTTAAGTGGCTCAGTAGCTTTGTTGCCTCAAGATAGAGCAAGTCCAGGGACACCTCAATTACACCCAAAACTTCCATCAAACTTGTAAAACTGGATATAACCGCTGTATATTGTACAGACTATGTTTTTATCATAGAGTAATATTTATTAAAGAACATAATAAGGAAATGTTACTTTACCTGCATTTTTATCGCTTAAATAATGAATTTTCAATTCATAAAACCAAACTGAATTATTGATAGATGAAGAATGACAATGAAAATGTGTGTGTGTGGTTGAATGGTGTACTGTATAAACATACTATGTAACTTTGTCTTCCAAATTATTTAGCCATTTTTGCAATACTAAAGCCAAGGTCACATCATGGTTTTGTGAGCACAATTACATTGTAATGCAAATAAATTCCCAATGTTAATCTAGTGTATATAAATTCTCACAATAAAATGGCATGCTGTACTGTTCACAGTTGCTCAAGCAGCAATTAGATGTGTCACAGCCTTTTGTATTTCCAGAATTTTCTTTTGTGTGTCCAGAAATTTTTAATACAAAGGTAACATAAAGTTAGCAAAAAAGCTCTTTACACATTGCCATTTATTTAAAAAATTGGTACCTCAAGTAAACTCTTTCTCCAATCCTCAGGCATCATTTCATACTTCAGATTTACATTAAAAAATCTAGTCAAAAACACCACTCCCATCTATTTTAGATATTTTACTGGTATCTATTTAAATAAATTGGATATTTTACCTTTTACATTTTACCCTGATACAAAACTATTATAGTACAGTTTAAATCCTGCATCTTATACTTCGAGCTTTGCTATCCTTCCACTTTGTCTCCTGCACACTCCAAATATCTTCTCTGCATCATGTCAACATGTGCTTGTGTGTGTGGTGTGTTTACTCTGTGATAGAGTTATGTCCAAGCATTCAGTTAGTCAGACCTTCAGTTGCTCTTCCTCAGACTGCATACTCTCATTCTACTGTAAGGGCACTTAAGGGACAGTAAATAAAGGAATGAAATATTCATTGTTTAATTAGCATATCTTACAAGCATTTGACTGTATCTAATAGCCCTTTTGACATGCCAATTTGAAAAACAAATTCAGATGTGACCATGGCTTATTGATAGTGGGGGTATATTTGGGGATATGCAACAAAACACCTATTTCCAAAAAATAAATAATCAAAAACAATTGCATTAAGAAGAGAGTTTATGCTGATCATGAATAATATTACAATGGTGTCATCCAGTAATTCACACACTCACAGAGGGTTGGGCAGAAAAAGTTTGTGCTTTATTTTAACATTTATTCAATCATTCAAATAAATGATAAGATTGACGACTTTTGTCTAAAAAAGATCAGTGAAGAAGTAAACAAAGTAAGGTTCTGTGGTAATCATTATGTTTTTAGCTAAACGAAAATATTTTGACTAACAGTAAAGCTGCCCTGAAACCAAACTGGAGCTGACAGGGTTGTCGCTACACTATTCAGTATACATGCTACTGTTTTAAATTTAGGGCAGAATCAGCATTGAATTTTGAAAGTAAAAGGAAAGTTTAATAGTAAAGTGTATACCATAATAAACACAGTATGATGAAGCTCCTAAATATGACCTTATGCAACACATAGTACACTTACACCAGGGTACAGCTCAGTAGAGTCGATACAAGATAAAAAACCTGGAGGATTTACAGCTTGTGTTTATGGTACATTAAGCTTTGTCAAACATTTGTCATAATGTTTTTGTAAGTGTATTATCAGAATATTATAGTCACAAGTGGTTTAAAATACATACATTTGAAATATAAAAAACAGCCTATGTTGTTTGAGATGCATTTTATTTAGCATTAAGTGTAGTTACCTCGAACTTTGAAGAATAATCGGAGAAAAAAAACATACCATGTAAAGATGTTGCAGCTGTAGAGCTGTAACATTGTCAGTCATTTTGGAAGTATATTGTTTTGCTCATATATTTTCATTTCTTGACCTGACCCAGGTTAGTCTAAATTACACTGCAATGCATTTTAGGATGAGTCGAATGAGACTAAATATAGTCACTACCACTATCGCATATTTTCATTCTTAACATTTAGTATAAACATTGACTCAGCACATTTATGACAATTACTTTATAAAATAATTAAGGGTGTAGTCTGTATTCAGCTATAAACGATTCTGCCCAACCCTGCATACATACATACACGTATATATAACCGAATTGACTGTAATATTTTACTACATGGTTCTGTTAAAGATGTTTTACAGCTCTATATAATCACAACTTTGCTGAACATCCAGGGAATTATCCCTTCACTTCCACAGCAAAAATATACAATACAGTATTGCACTTGTGTATATGTATGGTTCTTAAGCAATAAAGAGTGCGCTTGATTTTGTATTTGGATAAGCTGTCAGATTTGTTCGTAACAGCTTTCATTTCATAATAAGTTTAATAAGCCCATAAAATAACTGTAATTGTGATTTGTATACATGCTTATAT
>JAOTRQ010000006.1:2629750-2655399 GCA_028565875.1 Hoplisoma paleatum | reverse complement strand
GACTATTAGTCGATTAGTTGGAGTAAATGATGACCTCTGGTCGACCAACAAAATCCTTGGTTGTGGACAGCCCTACATATCATCTGATCAGATGATACCAAAATTGAACTCTTTTGCTGTCATAATACACACAATGTTTGGAGGTCAAGATGAATATAATTGATTTATGGTTCAACAACTATTAGTTTGAGTATTATTAAGTTGGTAAAGTGTTAATGTTCGCTTAGTTTTGTACCCTAACCACTATTTAATGAAATTAAAATATTTAAGTGATTATATAGTGCAGAATAAACCTGAAAAATGTTTATACATAAATTCTTTCGAAATATACCAAAACGTGACCCTAACACTGAATTTAAAGCAACTGAAAACAATATTTTGAGTGTACATTGATTTAATGGTTGGGCATGTGATTTATGTGCAAATGAAATAGATTTAAAACAAATATTACATAGAAGGAAATTGGGGTGCCTCATGATTTTAAGCGTCTTATGATACTATACTAAATCGAGCTGAATGTGTTGCTCAGTATTAATATACCTATGACACAATCTACCACAAAAATTCTTTTTTAAAGTTTGATGGACAAGGCACTGCTTTGATACATTTTGGTAGTAGCAGTCTAAAGAACAATCTAAACAAATTCATGAAATCCTTTAGTACAAACCCAGAAAACTTATAGAGAGGCTTTATTTGTAACTAAACAAAATTGCTACCTGAAAGAAAATAATGCAGGTAGCCTGGGCTTGTGAGGGGAATGGTACAGTTCTGATTAGTGCAATTCAAGGCACCAGCACAACACGCATAGTGTTGGTGTAGCCAGAGCCAGGGCGCCAGCCAGTTACAACAATCACTACATCTCCAGACTTGAAGAACTTCTTGCCTTTGCCTGTAAATACATTTACAACTTTAATTAGAAGCTGCTAATTAGTTATGGTCAGTAACAACTGACATACTTTAAGCACTGCATGCTTACTGTTTTGTTACTATCCGCTCCTTAAACATGATTTTGACTAAAATATTATTATTATTATTATTATTATTATTATTATTATTATTATTATTATTATTATTATTATGTTTTATAACCATAATTCTTGCTTATGCACTCACAAACTCTCACTGATTACAATACCAAATCAATCTACTGGTCTGTATAGGGTGAAAAGATAACTGCTAAAAGAAGATTGGACTCATGCAATATATATTTATTCATTCGTTGTCTGTTCGCTTTAAATTATTCAGGGTTTCACTTTGTGCAATTTAATTCAATTTTTCATTTAATTTGTGAAATTTCGTTTCATCCAATACTTACCATACATTCATAATGTGTTTGGACTGTTGTAAGGTATAATTAATCTTAAAGTACCATTCAAGTTTATTCCAATCAAAAATACTTGACATTTATAGATTTAATATGCATTTACCCATCTCCAGAGCAAAGCTGACACGTAGGTCTACATCCTCAGCCCACACATCATTGGCTGGTTTGTTGTAAAGGATGGGATAGATGGAACGGTAAAGATGGCACTGACGAGCTGTCTGCTCATTTCGGGTTACAGCCAAAATAATGGAACGGGGCCGGTATCTGGACAGCAGATGAGCAGACCTAATCACATGAGTGAAGAAGAGAAGAAAAGATAATCTTTTTTAGAATAAATGCAAAAAGACAAATAGATTTAAAAATATCAGCATTGACCAAAACCCAAATGTATAATGTGTAATTTATTTAAAAGCATTTCCCCGTGCCTGCGTTTCTTCTGCGTATTCTGGTTTCCTCCCACAGTCCAAAGACATGCAGCCAGGTTAATTGGAGATACTAAACATAACCTGTATGTAAGCATTTGATTATAAACTCATTGAAAGATATATAAAGGCTATATTAAATCACTTTATGATTTAAGGTTGTAAATGACTGTACTGGTCCAACTTCTGTAGCTTATTGCAAGGTTTAAATTAGCCTGCAAAATGTCAGAGATCAAGCCAGCAAATGTCAGGGTTAGTACAAGGGAGCATATTTCACTCTGGCATTAAACAGCTCAGGGATGTTATGTGTATGCACAAGTGTATGTCTGAGAGTCGCTTACAGTACATGAAAACCAGCTGATAAGAAAATGTAAGGATGTATATAATGTATACAGCAATTATACTAGGTACATATCCAGTTGCTGTCCTTTACATAAATTGTCTGCAACTAAAAGGCTTAACTAGCCTTTAATATGATATGAAACTCCAACACTTGTATGATAGTTTTCTTCTATTAGTATGCTCCCTTGTTTTTTGTCTTGTCATTTATGTTTAAAAATGCAATTCCTCTTCCAACACCAACAAGAGTCATAACCTAGAGCGCATTTATGCAGTGACGATGAGGATAAATCTAGGTCCTGGTTGTGGGTGGTTTGTAGTACTTGTTTGTACCTTCCAGATTTGGTGAGAACAATTATAGCGCTTGCAAGGCACTTGAATGAAGCTTCCACAGCTCCGATGGCCACAGACTCACAGGGATCACGAGTCAAGTGTGAGGTACGACGCAACTCTTCAAACACCTGCCTATGAAACATAGCTGCTTCAGCCTCACGGGCAATCTAAACCACACCACAGAAACCAAGAAGGAAAAGATTAGATAAAAATGCTACTTATGAATAGTAGAAATTTTGTATTATCAGTTAATGTTATATAGTAAATGTGATGTGATTGCACAGCTTTAAATGTTTAATCTTAGATTGCAATTGAAACGTCATGCTAGGTATTTAATGAGTGTCTAGAAAATTGAATGCAACACACATAGACACGTCAACAAGATTCTTAACATTTTTAACCACAGTGAATTGATTTAATAATGAAAAACCTGTGAGTGGAGATGTTGAAGAATGAATGCGACATCATTGTCACCACTACAGGCAATCCTTATGCATAATCCACAGAGGAGAATTAAGCATACTGATACAATCACAAGACATAGGCGGAGGGAAAAAGAACAGACACTGAGTAAAAGGTTATAACTTACAGCAGTTAGTCTGCACTTTAAATTGCTAATAGCATTATGACATTAATTCTCAATTAATACAAACACACATGCCAAACAAGTAACATTCCAACTTTTTTGCAGCAACATTAATTTGTTAATAATGCTTCCTTATTCTCAAACTGCTTACAAACATTAACCTGACTAGAGATTTTAAGCACAAACTGCTGCAGTAATTCTTCTGATCACTAAACATGGGTCCTATGTCTAGTCTGTCAAACGAATCTGTGGGCATAAAAAAGTAACATGTACAGATTAAAACTAATAACATTAATGGCACCAAATAAACACCAAAGGCTAAACATCCTAAAGTGCATTCCTAAATGTACAGTGCAATTCTAAAAACTATTTCCACTACTCTTACACCTAGGTTTTGTATTCTTCAAATGAGTGTATATGATAAATACTTTATAAAGTTGTAAATATGTATGAAATGTGTAGATAATGTGTGTATATTTTTCTTGTAAGTCGTATTACTAAATGCTCACCAAAGTATCACATTCAGACAGTGGTAACAAGACAGGCCTATACTGTTGGGGAGGGGAGGTGTTAATCATAATGCTGGTCACACACATGCATTTATTCACGCATGAGCAAATCACACCAGACAATGAACCTTGAAACTAAAATCCATGCAAATTTTATGTATTTAATGCAGGGAATCATTTTATAAGTCAGATGACTTGTGTGTGTGTGCGTCAATGTGCCATTTACAATGTTTAGTTAAAAATATTTTTAAAAAGTCATAAATGTATTGCATATAATAATCCAAGGAGAGATTAGCTCACAATATGAATACCACTGTAGATGAATGCACACATTGTATTCATGGGAGTTCTCACAGTGATATACACCAAAGCAATTTCACACACAACTGTATCTAATATCCACGGGTAGTTATAACGAGCTTAATGCATGATAAATCCATTGTCCTGTTTTATCACATTAGTCTTGTGAACAAATCTGTTCACAATGATCAATGATCAAGATACAATCTAGTCTGGGAAAAGGGGGTTAGTATCACACTCACCTTGTGCTGAGTCAGCACAGACTCCACTGGATACTCTCCCTTAGCCGTCTCACCACTCAGCATGATACAGTCAGCACCATCCAGGACAGCATTGGCAACATCGCTGCTCTCGGCACGAGTTGGACGTGGTTTCTTAATCATGCTCTCCAACATCTACACAATGCAACTAGTCATTTATGGTTATAAAGCTGCAATCATATATATTTTTGTAAAATCAAGCAAGATCACATTTCTTTACCTGAGTGGCACAAATGATGGGTTTACCAATTCTGTTGCTACGGGCAATCATCATTTTCTGAGCCAAGAATACTTTTTCCGTGGGTATCTCAATACCCATGTCTCCACGGGCAACCATGATACCATCACTGGCCTCAAGAATCTCATCAAAACTGTCCAGTGAGAAACCACACAAAAATAAATCAGATCTGCAACAAACTAGATGATTTTTAATATAACTCGATGCACAATTACTTGATCACTCCTTCATGGTTCTCCAACTTGCTGATGACCAAGATGTTCTTGCCCTTTTCTCCCAGTACCTTTTTGACAGCTTGAACATCAGCAGCCTTGCGAATGAAGGAGGCAAACACCATGTCTACACCTTGTTCCACACCAAACTTTAGATCTTGGATGTCCTTCTCTGACACGGCAGGCAGGTCTGTTTTAGCACCAGGCAGATTTACACCTTTCTTGCTGCCCAACATGCCTCCATTCTCAATCTCACAGATTAAGAAGTCACCACCTGAATCAACAATAGTTACATTGAACAATAAACATAAATTGTAATCTGAAAAAAAACTTGAAAAAAGAAATCACAGATTATGAAGGCATCATGAAAGAAAATATACAGATTTGACTTGCCAATACTAACCAATTTCTAGGACTTTAAGGGAAATGAGACCGTCATCAACATAGACCTTGCTGTCTTTCTGAACCACTTTGGTGATGCTTTTGTAATCAAGCCACAAGTTTTTTTCGTCGCAGTTGTCTTTGTATGTGTCGTCCAGTGTAATCTTAATTTTATCGCCCTTGTTAAGCTTTACCTCTTCAGTACCACTCTAATAGCAATAAACACAAGTGTATGGATTACTGCATGACATTTTATAAATGTAGAAAAATTAAGGTAACACATTATTTTATACATATATTTGTTTGAGTCAGCTTTAAATTTAATAAAATATGTTTAATTGTTATTATTATAGAAAGCATCCTTAGAGTTTAACATTACTGGAGAGACATTACTTTGAAACACCAAATAATAATGATAATAATAATACTATCATTGACACCATTGACAAAACACTTAACAATTAAGCACATTTAAAAAAATGCTTACACCCTTGATGAGTCCAGTTCTAATTTCAGGGCCTTTGGTGTCCAGTGCAATAGCAACAGGTCTATATTGAAGGCTCCCGGGTCCAAAGCTTTCGGTCGCTTCACGCACATTTTTGATTGTGTCAGCATGATACTGAAAAGTTAAAACCAAAGTGAATATCTTTAAGAAATCTGAGCCTATTTTATTTGTCACATTATACAAAATGTTATCCATATTCTATAAAGTCATTGTCAAAAAGTGTCATAATGAAAGAGGAAAAAACTGAATGTAAGTCTGGTGGCAAGAGAACCAACGTTAACCAAAGGAAAGTTTGAACAAATAAACTGGCACAACCGAAGTTCATTAAGGATATTAAATTGTTCATGACTGTGCTTATATGTATGGATAAAACTTGTGCAACGTATACCACATATCTCTCATGAATGTAATTTAAAAAAAAAAAATTTGCACTCATGTTTTTTTTATATTCTTATTAAACTGAACATTGTCTCACAGTTGAGTAACGTTCCATCTTCATTTGAAAAGACCACTTTTTGTTGCTCTCCTTTTATAGACAATCATAATTCTCTCAACTCTTACCAATTCATCTTCTTTTTAAATATTCATGCTGAATCACTAGATATAATGTGATTATAATGTGCAATATTTGTCCACTTTCTGTAGAATGCATTGGACCAGGAGGCAGTGTAGTATCTAGCATGTACCATATTACATTTCAGGTTGAGACTGAGATTTCTGAGATATATATATATACAGGGTGTGTGTCTGCTTAGATCAGATTTCTTGTTCTATAATTAGCTACCCTGCTGTGTCCAATACTATAGTGGGTAACAAGTGTCCTTCAAATACAAAATAAATAAATACAAATTACATTACTTCAAGTCCATGAATAAATCGATTATTTTAATAAATAATTTCGGGTGAAATGAAGTGGAAGGCAATCTATGACACTTCTTAAAATGCATGTTGTTGACCTTTCAAGGACCATCAACTGAAATATCAAAAGTATCACATGGAGTTGTGATGCCAGACTTGCAGCCATCATATGCAGTTTGGACAAGTCAAAAGTCATGGCTTTTAAATTAAAAGGTCACTTATATAATACCAATCATAAATCATAGTCGGTTTGCACAGCTGGTCTAAATACTCTTAAAATACTGTAATAAAAAGGCGTCTATCCTGGAAATGCTTTATTGTTTGTAAGATAATTTATTTTATTTAATATATTAATGGTTGCTTTATTTAATATTTAATCAATATGTATAAACAGTGTAATCTATTTTAACTGGGACAGAGGACTGAAAGTAATTCACGAAGTACATTTACCTCATGAGTGCCATGGGAAAAGTTCAACCGTGCAACATTCATGCCTGCATTTATCATCTCTTTTAGCTTTTCCACAGAGTTAGAAGCTGGCCCTAAAATGAATTAAATGAATATAATGAAACATTGAGAAATAGGCGTGTACTATAGATGATGTGTAGTCTAGTGTAAGTTTACCAATAGTACAGATGATGCCAGTGTTGCGAGACACTGTGGGCTCGGAGTCGATGTCCAGCAGACTCATGTGCTCAAGCAAAGTCTCAGCCATTGCAGCCTGGAGCTGCTGACTGTGGATGATGGAAGAACCTGAATCTTTAGATTTTGACATGATTTGAGCAGTGTCCACTGAACACGTCCTGCAGGAAAACAGTAAAAGAAAAGTCTGGCAAAAGTTTGGCATACTGACAGAATATTGCAATTAAGTTGAATTTGGGCTGAAATATCATGTCCAACCTAGTAACTATTTATTTTGTCACAAATGTAACAAAAATTAAACCTTGTTGTTAAAATTCAACAAACAAACGTGTTTATAAAATCACAAGGATCTGTGTCTTCTTTTAAGTAATATCCTGTTTAACAAAGTGATTTACATTTTACTATAGACTATCCATTAGTGACATTTCAAGGTAATAAAATGGAAAAGAAATGTACCTGAGGCAACGTTCTTACTGGAACAGTGGAACATAGCAGCACACAGCCACAAATTAGCAAAAAGATAGTTGCTTTACATCATTAATGCTGCCATCAAAAAGTGTAAATTATCTGTTCCAAACATAATATGACATGCTTTTAAATGCTTCTTTTTGTCTTTAGTCTGAATCATTTGGTGTCCTGATTTATATGGCCATGACAAAAGATTCCATTGTGTGATAGACCATCCCAGATGCCTCAGAGACCAGGGAAATGTGCACAAAAATTTGCCAAGTATCCCTTGCTTGGTTGGTGTTGGAGTAATCAGAGAACACAGTGTTAGCTTAGGGTTGTGCCCTTGGCCTTTACTCACTCAATCTTTTTAGATTGATGCTTGCATGCACTATAGTAGAACAATATGCAAATTTATTCCATTGTTTTGGAACAAATACAATTTAAAATAATGTTACATTATTTAAATGTATTAATTTAAAATATATATTTGAACCTATATGAACTTACACAATTTTACCATCCTTATTAGCTTTCTAAAATTTACCACTTAAAAAAAATGAAGGTTAACCAGACAAAGTAAATAAGCTTTGGTTCAAACTGTTCAATAAAAAAAGCATTTTGTAT
The DNA here is from genome assembly GCA_028565875.1 of Hoplisoma paleatum. NCBI lineage: Eukaryota > Metazoa > Chordata > Actinopteri > Siluriformes > Callichthyidae > Hoplisoma > Hoplisoma paleatum. The sequence goes on along the minus strand of JAOTRQ010000006.1, from coordinate 2,647,416 downwards.
GAATTACGAAATAGATTTTAAATTGGAGTTCAAAAATAATATGTAATAACAGATATCAGTAACTATAATCAAATGTATTTCAAATATGTTCGACATCAGACCAGTAAATAGACCGGTACTACATACTAGCTGCCAGATCCTTAAAAAATAAAAAGTATACACACATAATCTGACAGTTAAACACTCTCATAACCAGAGTTGTAGAAAAGTATGCAGCATTAGGTTGCTAAAAATATCATAATACAGTGTGATCAAATTTCCTCGTTTGCTCTGGGCATTTAGGATTATGTTTACAGTATATGTCGTTGAAACTGGTAAATGGAGGTCAATATACTATAAAAAGCATTAAAGCAGGGCGACAAAAAGACAAACTGCATTTATACATCTAATACTATATATGTAGATCCACTCCTGTATGCCTCAACAACACAAACAGTAGACTGTTGTATTTACAGTCAGACTGTTACAATCACAATCACCTTGCATGCATAAACTACATAAAATAAATTTGCAGAGAATTATTCTGAAAATATTAATTTGTCTATATTTGTTTACCGATCTAATACCCTAAAGTGTGACTTTTTTAAACTTATTACTTATTACATATTTTTGCAACATCTGCTATGCTATCCAGCTCATACTTAATTGACTTATACCACATTAGCTTTATTAATTTCTGATTAACTAGTTATCTGGATTTTTAATTTGTTTGCATTTTAGTTTAGTTATCAATTTTACCTGCATTTTGGGGGGTGTTGCTGAGTAGCTAGGTATTTTTCAGTGTTGCTGCAGCACCCCCTGTGGCTTCCGGGCACAACCACACAGCATTTAATGTTTCTGTACATTTGCCAACATTGAGATTTACACCATGTCATTCTCTGTGGTAAAAAAGCTGGTCATACATTTAAATAGTACAATCTTAGGCCCTTTAAAAAAATTATTTATATATTTCAGCAGCTTTAGTTGCACGAGAAAATTTCTATTAGTTTTAAATGTATGAGAGACATAAAACATAGCCGATTTAAAATAGATTTCCCAGTGTTAAAAATAAGATTCATATTTTGCTTATCAGTTTACTAATCGGAATACGTGAAAAAAAGTAGTAGTAAATTAAGCAACCATTAATTAGGTATAATATTTTATGTATAATAATTAATAATAGCTATTACTAGACAGTAATAACTAAGACACAATTATAATGTTACATGCAGATAATAAAACTAATAATGTTCTCCACTCTCCGTTCTCTTATTGTTACTTTTATTTTTGCCTAATAAATAGCAAACTAATTGTATAATAATAGCACTGATTATAAACTTTTTTGGAGTGTAGGTGGAATAATGCATTACATAGATGTGGTATAATAACGCGCTCTGACCTACCGTAGCAACAGCTGGTCACTCCGAGTCGTGCAGTTTGTTCAAGGGCGCGGGGCTCAATTATACCTTTAACTAACCGGCACTACTTTCTGGAACCCCTCCAAGTATTCCTCCGAGGCAGGGCAGAATCACATCGATCTCATTTGCCTGCTGTAAGTAGTTCACCATTTGAAACTTTATTAATGTATTACAATGTAATAGATACTGTCCCATCTGAAAGGCATAACAACGGTGGTTTACAACTATCATTATTTTACAGTAAGGCCAGTCCTTTTATGTCTGCTGTAAACTGAAAGCACTTTGGTTTAACATTACAAGATAAATATTAGACAATAGATCAACATTTCAGATTTTATTTCCAGGTAAATAGTTCCGATACATAGTTCAGAAATCTTTTGTTTAAACCCACCCATTATGAGCAAAATTATTGGAACATGTGAACATCATTAGTATTCAAAGTTACAAATGTTGAACAGGACTAAGAAAAACATCAGCAGTTGACGACAGTAGTTGATGTAAATAAAACAACGCTTAGTGACATCAGCAACAACCTCCAGAAAGCCAAAGTGGAGGTATCACAGTTAACTACTAAGATTTCAAGAACTAAAGTACAGAAGCTTTACTAGAAGATGAAAAGCACTCATTACAAAGAGGTACAGAAACAAGCCTCAGGAATTCTGGGACAAAGTTTTATGGACTGAAATGACAAAGATGAACCTTTAGCATTGTAATGGAAAATGGTTGCAGAAAGAAAGGATCTGCTCACAGTCCAAAACATACCAGTTTGTCTGTAAAGTACAGTGGAGGTAATGCCATGACTTGGACTTGCTTGGCTTCTTTTGAGAGGCTTATTAATCTTCTTTGGTAATATCATACATGAGGACAGCAGTAAAATGAAATCAAAAGTCTACAGAAAAATGTTTGCTATAAATTAAAAAATAGATTTAATACTTATTGTAGATCCTTAATACTTAACAAGCTATTGGCCCAATACACACAAAAACGGCAAAAAAGTTCACCAGGGGCAATAAGTGGATAGTTTTAGACTGGCCTAATTAATTTCCAGTCTTACGCCCAATAGAACATGCATTTAACCTGCTAAAAAGAAATAACTCTCTAAATCAAACACCACTAAGCAGTCATTACAAGCAAAATACTTGCAACTAAATATTAGGTCTCATTCACTTTAAGCTATTTCTAGTTTATATGTTCCAGTACTTTTGTTCCCAAAATAAATAAATGGGCTTAGACAAATGGTGTTATCTTCAGAACTGTGTCAGATCCATATCTAAATACATGTGAAGAAAAGATGAAATGCAGAAAAAATATATTGTTTAATATTCATATTGGAATAATTTCAATCCGTTTACGAGATAAAGGGATTGTCCCCGTTGTGCACGCGCCCTCTTGCGGCGATTTTGTGCCTGACAGAGCCGCACTGCGCATGCTCATGCCTATGTGTTGTCAGGGAGAGAGCAGCAGTACAGATGAAGCAGAAATTCTCTATAATAAACAGCGACAGATAAACAGAGACCGGAGACCTGAGCTTTACAACTAGAGACCCACGATAAAACAGTTGTATATCAGAATTTTTCATAGTTATAACTTTAATATTCTACATTTATAAAGCCTTTTTAAATGTTTTGTAAATTACAGGCACATAAAAATCGAAGAATCTTCAATGCCATATACTCCAGAGGTAAGACTTCATATTTACCGTGATGATGCATGAAATAATGTTTTTCTCAAATAATCTCTTACGTCTCTGTGTTATGGGGATTGTGGGGTTGCAGAGACCAGTGCACGCCAATTTAGAAATCAACAGGGCAGAGAAAGGATGGAGGAATTCTAAAGGACCGTATTGCTGTCGGTAGATTAGACACACTACTGATAGTGAATGTCTGGCTGCTTTTTTTCTTCTCCTTCTCTTTGTGAAGCAGCCAGATAGTATGGCTGAACGCTTTTATATCTACTGCTTGTTATTCTGCTCTTATCAAACCTGTTAAATACACCATTTTATCCAAAACAATGAGTAAAAACTGTGCTAATTTTGGCTGTAAGGTCTGGCTTTTTGTTGGATTTACCAAACAAACCTGAGGTGAATGACAATATTTATATAGTGGATATAATTTATAACCTTATCTCATTATCTGAATGAAATTGTAGCACAGAGTTCTGTAGGCAGAGCTACAGTATGGTAATAAATACTATGTCCAATCTGCACTGCATCAAGTCACATGACTATCATGAAAGTGGCAAGGGACTTTGTTATAAGTTCGTACATTTCACGGGCCTGATCTACTATCACATCCAATAAATACATAGTTATAGGAACGTTTTTAAACCTGTTTTCAGTTATATCCGACCCTTGGGTGCTCTGTGGACCACTACTGATTCCCACCAGAGTTCCTCGGCAGTGCTGGCAGTTCTTTCTCCAATCCAGAGTGCTGTGGGAACTGTGCGTCTATGGGATCATTTCACATCTTCATTCAACCTAGTGCATGTTTTTGGGCTGTGGGAGGAGAGTTCCCGGTGTAAACCCAGCACAGAAAGCCCCTGGGTCGATCCAGGAATCGAATTCAGGACTTCTTGCTGTGAGGTGACATAGTGACTTACATCTGCATAATAATATATTTATATTTTGGTCATGTGTTTCAGATGACACTGCTCCCAGTCACACACCATCATGAGTTACGGAATTATAAAAGTCATGGTTTAAATGACTTTTAAAGTAACACTTGGAAAAGCTATGAAACATACTTCACCAAAGTCTTAGAATATTTAAATGCATTATCAAAATTATGAGTTTGTTAGTACTATTTTGAGGGATGTTGCTTTATCTGATCTGTGAATTATACCAAGGCACATTATGCTGTGGACCCAATGTAGCGTAGTGGGATTTTCCATCGCACACCAGCATCGAGAGTCAAATCTCAATTGTTGCTTAGCTGAGTTGGATGTGGGTGTAGTTACCTCACTCTGCAAAAAATTACATTAACTATAGAAATAGCAAAAGTTGCAAAATGTCCAGGTGGTTAGGAACTAGGAATGGTTAGGAACTTTCACTTTCATCTACACTCAGCTGTGTTGTTAACTTGTGGTAACCCAGCACTAATAAAACATCCTCTTTAATTCAGCGTCATATTGTTGAGTAGGTTGTTTAAAAAGTAACTTAACATCTGGTAAAAACAGGGGAAGAGAGGAAATAATATGTGTGCATGATTTTTGCTGTTATTTTGTTAAACCTTGGAATACATGATCTATGTTAACCATTATGTTCACAGAGTGGTGGTGAACTGTGCTGGAATAATGAGGAATCAGATGGAGAAAGTGACTGTGAGGACCTCCTCTATGGAACACAGGTAATCTTTCTAAGTAAAAACATACCACACCATCTATTTTTGCATATTATATATAAGCTCTATTTATCTATAATTGTATGATTTATCTATGGCTAGCAGTATGGCAACATGTCACATTAAAACTAGTGGAGGTAAGACTCGTCAGACCATAATACATGCTCAAGGTAGACCTGATTATGATTTTGCCAAATAAAGCCAGGGTTAGTAGTTTGTCTTGACATCTTACCCCACATCCCAGATGTCTAAAGAATGCAGGTGTTTTCAGACGGTTAACTGACGTAATAGATAACCAATACTTATTTATTATTTCTTCAGTGTTATTCTCATAAATTTAGGACATTCAGTTTTTGGTGTGTTGTTCACACATTTTACCAACATTACCTTTGTTGCTGTGTTTAATTGCAAATTGAATAATTGGTTAGGAAATTAATTGCATTGGAAATGCTGTTTACCTAACTCTAAAGTATAAACTTTTTGCACTTTCGTTTTAATATATTTTACGCTCTCTGTACACCATACAGTTTACAGTTAGGATGCATCTAAGTAAAAGTAAGGAGAACGCTGTTGCCTCAGAGTATTTCAAATGATTTTAAATGCAATTGGTTACATTCCGTAACATTACTTAGACTACTTAAAGCAACATTACTTAAACCACTTACTTATACATAATTTTTGAACTGATTATAGGTTATAACTTATCTAATATTATTTATATTTGTCTGGTTTTAACATTACAAAAATCTGGAATTCTAATTACATGTATAAAGATTCTTTATAATCAATGGAGCTATTTCATCAATAATAAATTAATCCTTAATTAAAAAAATAATCTGCTCATTTAAATTATATTTTTTATAATGTTTTGACATTTTTAAATGCACAAGGCTGTAATTGTCTGAATTGGTTTGTTTTGTACATTTTATAAGTATGCAGTTTTGTAATGAATTATTACCACTTGTAGGTTCATTATGCTGCTGACCTGTACTGCCACCCACAATTGGACATAGATGTTGGGGCTGTAAAAGACATCTACTCTGACAGTGCTGTTTCTGTAAGGTACAAAAATAAGTGTTTTATTTGCTCACTGACCTATTTTAGACACTTAAACAAGAACCTCTGGCTGATACCAACAGCAACTAATATTTTAAGAAATGAATAGATGAACTTGTAATTTTGTTTAATTAATTTCCATAATTTACTGGAAAGGTCTTGATTTAAAATCAACAAGATGCTGCGCTGCCGATCAAAGTTCCTGTCTAACTGTCAAAAACCTGTCTAACTTCATACTGTACTGGACAGCAACTATACTATTTGTTCTGCATCATGCAAATTTAGCATTTTGTCCTGCTATTTCATTCCTAATTAAAATATATCTGTAATAAATCAAATAAAACAAAAAATATTAGCCAATTCAAAGTGCTTCTTTTATCTTCTTTGTTACAATCAGAGGTGCTAATTTTAACACAAGCTTTCATGCCATAAAAGCAAACTGACAAGAAGCTTGACCAATCAGATGTAAGATATTCTCTAGATGAGGCGGGATACAGCTGTAAAACTAGTTTGGTGTCCTAACTAGTTTTCAAAAATAGACCCACATGTGCCAACTGTGCTTTTGTTTGTTGAATTCAGTTGTTGTAACAGTTTTCTTTTTAAGATTACAACTTCAAAAAGTTTATAAGCTGTATTATATTTTGTGGCTTCAGACTATTTGTTTAGTAGAAGACTGGGCAAAATGGCATTTTTGATATTAAAGGTTACAGACCCCTGGTCTAGGGAGAATGTTACTAATAATTTGGTGCTTCTGGAATGAACTGCTTATCATGTTCATTTTAACCCCTGCTTTATTCCTTTCAGACGTGTTCGGTCAAGTTGCCCCGATCACTGGAGCACTGCACTATTTAAATAATTTGATTGTTATTAGCGTTGGTAATATGCATTCATTATCTACATTATATTTTTATTGTGAAAAAAGTGAAAGGTTTTAAGAAACTTTGTATGTGATTGTAATGCTTTATTATAGCACGTGGGTCAAAATTAAGATTACAGTGAAGATGACAGTCTACTGGCATTGATAAAAAAACAAACAAAATTAATAAGGGCAATGCAGTGGTTCTCTTCATAAGTCACAATTTGCTAATTTTGTTTGTGGTTTGTTCTTTATTCTTGGTTTGTGCAAGAAGGTAAATGATGAAATTATCATTGGAATCAGGCAGGACATTAGAATTATTTATGATATTACCATGATTTTTTTTTTTTTACAATTCACCTTAATTGTGTGTTTTTGGGCTGTTGGGGGGAACCAAAGCGCTCAGAAGAAATCCCCACATACATAGGGAGAACATGCAAACATTGTTTGTTTTTTATGTTGCGTTCATCTACCCAGACAGTACTACTACTTCAATGTGCTTAAAGAATTGATATAACTTGTGCTTTCATTCCAGGGAGTATGAGACGATTGATGATGTGGATATTGACCTACTCATCAACATTAGCTTTCTAGATGTAAGTTTCATTTTGTAACATTTGACTTTAAGTGTTCTCCACTGCTTATTCATTTGTTTATGTATACCGATACTCACATATATGTTGCGAATTATCCTTTATGCTTTGTAAGTTGGAGAAGCCATACCTGAAACCAACCTGAAAACTGGTGACCAAAATCTGTAAATGAGTCCACTATGTCTGGCTTTATTGTAATTATAAGTTTTCTTTATGTGTTTATTGTTTTACAGGAGGAGGTGGCATTAGCATGGAAAGTCAATAGAACTGAACCCATTATTCTACGTCTTCGTTTTTCATTGTCTCAGTACCTGGATGGACCAGGTACGAATGACTGAATCACTTCATCAAAATCATTAAATATCAATTTCAATCACCTGGCTGTAAATCGGAAAAGGCAAAATAGATTGTAACACAACTCTTTTAAATGCTCCATTTTTTTCCAATATGTTTTTACCAACCACATGTACATGACTCAGAGGTAGTGTAGGTGCTGCATGGGTCCTGTTTGATATTTACATTCAATATTAGGCTGTGTGTAAGTAAGGCATGTTTTGCCAGTGTGTTCACACATCTCAAAGTAAAATGCTAAAATATTAATTGGTTATTTAAAACCGCCTATAGGGCAAAGTAAATATGTGAGTGAGTATGTGGCTCTTTTTAAATTGGTGCTTTGTACCGGTTCTGTTCAGTAAAGCAAATAAGTGATGGAACATATTAATAAATATAATGTGTCCCAAAAGATTTGTGCTACATTATAAATAATATGTAACATCAATTGCATAATGACTGTGTTTTCATTTTTTGACAGTTGAATTGATTTATTATTCAGTGTGACTTTAAGTTTTTAAGTTTAAGTTATTTGTAATATGATGTTTGACATGTTTTATTTTAGAACCAACAGTAGAAGTGTTCCAGCCATCTTCTAGAGATGGCTTCAGTGTTAGCGTGCAGCTCAAGAGGTGAGCAAAGCTCTGAATCTGTCGCTTGTTAGCTATTGTTCTGTAATTTCAGAAATGTGAGACTTTTTGGAAACAGTAATGAACACAAGAATGTATGGTGTTCATAATTAATGAGCAAAAGTTCACAGTTGATAGATGAATAGGTTAAGTAAATATGAGGAGTATCTTTGTGATATAATCAATAGAGTTGAGACAGAGTTTACCCAATAATTGCACTTTTCACTGGTTTGCAAACTAAGAATACTAATCAGTTCTTGATTACACAGAACTACTCATTTAAGACTTTATCTACTTAAAGGCCCATGGTTGCAATTGTTTAGTTCTCTTTATGATGTGCCAAACATTATTAACTGGAGACTGGGCGGATCTGGAATCCTCTCTTTCTTTAAATCTGCATTCCTTTCTTGTTTGTTTTTAAACAATTTTCTGAAAACGTCCCAGGTATTCTAAAAAAGAGGCATCTAGTATATGAATGAAATAAGTATTTCTTTGTCTATGCAGTGATATGTTTGATTTACACTCATTCGTTTATCTCAAAGGATTCTTACCACTTTCATATCCAACCAGTGGAGACACCTGAGCAATGAATTTCTTAGAACTCAGCAGAAGAAGAGGCATAGTTGGTTTAAGGCTGGAGGAACCATCAAGAAATTTCGTGCTGGCCTCAGCATCTTCACACCAATAGCCAAGTACCTATATACTTGTACCTATATCTGTAATGTTCTGGTGCTCTATCTAAAGTATGTAATTATTATAACTTAAGCACCGGCTACCTAATCAATTATTAATATCCCTAACAATGAAATGTCCCACTTGCTAGAGCTACCTCAGCATTTACATTTTTGGCAAAAAGACAGTTTAAATTCAAAATGTAAATCTTAAGCTACCTCAACAGTAGATCCATACATGCTAACCTGTACAAATATGCACATTTTTGGGCACTTCATTTTAGTACAAATTGATGTGATGTTTAAGAGTTTAGAGTGGGTAGCACCTTGTACAAATAACAATGATGTAAGTGCCTGATACAGTTTGGTTCCATTTGTCCAGGTGTCCTAATGTTCCTCTAATACAGGGACCTGGGGACAAGGGAATGGTGTCAGGGCTTGAACCAAGAGTAAGTCGTCTAATGAATCGCTCAGTCTCCAGCACCATGAGAATGCCTAAAGTAGATTTACTGACATATGCACAGAATGGACAGGTAAGCAGAACTACCAAATGCATTTATCTGTGCTCAGGCTTAAACATTTAAGGTTCTGCTCAGCCATCTTTGGAGTGGCCATTTTAAGTTTACTTAAAAGCCTAAAGACTTGTTTTGTTCAGAACATATTTTCATACTGGATGTGTTGTACTGTAAATATTGGTAGATGACACTGTGGTTTGGGGAGAACATTAAAGGATTGCTCTGAGGTAGTTTTGAATCGGAAAGACTTATATAATGTGTAAAAGGGGGGGGGGACTAAAGAAATGTGTTTGAAATGAATGTTTTTTAGAGTGTGACAGGCCCTGGCTCCAAATCCACAGTGCAGATTACCACAAAGCAACTTATTGAGCTGTTCTTCTCTTCACAAGCTCTTCTCCACTGCAAGAGTATTCCTACTTTAGAATATGGCTTTCTTGTACAGGTATACATACTTACTGAGCACTTTTTAGATACTTATTTATACCTTAAATACAGATGAATTTTGTTATTTACATTATATATGAATAATGTCTGTTTTTACAGTATCCAATAGTTAGTCAATATGGTGAATATACAGTGTTGTATCTTCAATACTTTTAATTGTAGATGTATCATACATTTGTATGGTAGATATATCATACAATATTATCAATGCACATAGATGTACTTGAGAAGTGTTTTTGCGTATGCATATGTATTAAAATCGGTTTCTTTCTGTAGATCATGAAATATTCAGAGCAGAGAATTCCCACACTGAATGAGTACTGTGTGGTCTGTGATGAGCAACATGTCTTTCAAAATGGATCCATGCTTAAGGTAAGTACTTCTGTGAACACTGCACAAATATTTACATCATTTAGCTACAAATAATTTGGCAGTTTATTATAATATTGATAGACTTGTTATTCGAAGATGCTTTTTACCAAATGATGAAATTGTTACTATAAGGACTGTGTACACAACTCCTGAGTTTACACATGTTTGTGTCTTTGCAGCCAGCAGTGTGCACCAGAGAGCTGTGTGTGTTCTCATTCAACACATTGGGAGTTATGTCAGGAGCTGTTGAAGATGTGGCAACTGGAGCTGAGGTAAAACATTAATTGGCCAAGCGTTAATTGGCATATCGATGTCAGTTTTTGTAACGATCTTGCCATTTGAAAAATCTTTTTTACATCTGCTTCAATTATTTAAATCTAGACAATAATAATCAATGATTTTGACACCCAGCACACCCTCTGACCTGATTAAGTAGAACAGGGTTCACATTCCCTTTGACTTTCCAGTTTGCCACAGCTTCTTATCAACTGCTGCTTTTGGGTTCTTACCATATATAATATAAAAAGTAGGAACACAACTATACACTCTGTCTGTGATGCGATAAGACATTTTCAGCATTGGGCAGATGCGTTTATCTACCAAGACTTACATATACAGTCTGAGCAATGAAGGTTGAGGGCCGTGCTCAAGGGCCCAACAGAAGCAACCGAAAGGTTCCTAGTTTTGTCCTCTAACTGCTTTGCACAGCTGGAATCTTCCCATTTTTTTACAGCAACATTTTATTTAAAATTTCAAAAATTTCGTTTTATTTATTTATTATTTTTTAAATAAATTATCTTATAATAAAATATTTGTGATCTTTAATGGAAATAATTAATATTTTCAATGGAGGCACAAACTTTTTTAATGAAGCCTGATTGGGCAACTTCTACTGTTAAAAGTGAATAATAATAAAATTAAACAGTAATTGTGAATCAAATAAATCGATTAAATAATGGAGATATTGGTCTTTCAGATACAACCACCTGCCTAATGCTACAATGTTACTCTACCATTATGAGTGCTCCACCATTAACTTTTTAATTATGTAAGTCCTAGTCAGCACCTTTTCCATTAGCACACTTCAGTTGATACATTTGTTAATACCAGTATCATTAGTATCTGACAGAACTGGGTAATATAAATCACTTTTTAATTTAAAGAATCTGTAATGTTAAATTAAATTTCTTGGCCAAAACTATTATATATCATTAAAGCAACAACTTTTTGTCAGTTAATTGTTATTTGGTTAAACACACATGCAAATATAGAAGGAAAGTCAAGCATAGATTTATGTTTGTTCTCTCTGAATGACGTTCCTTCAAGCAGATGAAAGTGACTCTGTGATCACTTACATGCAGGTGGTTGACTTACTGGTGGCAATGTGCAGAGCCGCCCTGGAGTCATCTCGTAAGAGCATTATCTTTGATCCCTATCCATCAGTGGTTGACCCTATAGACCCGAAAGCTTTGGCTTTTAACCCTAAGGTACAGGATTTAATTCACGCGATCACTGCAGAAATAAGTGTAATTACAAAATCCAACTTCAAAAAAAAACCCAGCTCTAATCTTTATTCACGTACATTTTTACTATGGCCTGCTTTGTTGCGTTTTGACAGAAACGAAGCTATGATAGACTACAAAAAGCTCTGGACAGCATAATGTCAATACGAGAAATAGCCCAAGTAAGTGAAATTGTATTTATTAATATTATAGTGACTGATTTGATTATATTAAACATATATTAATATAATATTGTACACTATAGGGCTCATATGTGGAGATAAAAAAGCAGATGGACAAGGTGGATTCACTTGCACATCCACTGTTACACTGGTAAATAAACATGATGTATAGTGGCATTTTTGCTATACTATTATTATATTGATTGACTAACTTTGGTTCTGTTCATTTATTACAGGATCATATCCAGCAATCGATCTCATATTGTTAAATTACCCCTAAGCAGGGTACGTCCGATTGTACATCCAATACTTTTTAAATACTGCACAAAGTTGTCCAATTATTTTTTTGGTTATGCTGTTTCTTCTATAGCAACTCAAGTTTATGCACACTACCCACCAGTTTTTGTTACTCAGTAGCCCTCCAGCAAAAGAGGCCAGATTTCGCACAGCTAGAAAACTTTACGGTAGCACTTTTGCCTTCCAGTGAGTATATTATGATAATATATACAATTCCATTCACATTTGAATGTTTTGATTAGCTGTGATATTCACTGTGAAGTCGACATACTTGCAGTTGGTTTCTGAAGTGTGTATTGTTCTTATACTTGAAACAAGTTTTAAAAAATAATTAAAGGTTCTTCTCTCACCATTCATAAACCAGGTGTGTCAATTTTACTTCAGTTAGGACATTTCCATTTTATTTGTATTGGCTTAACAGACCACCTCCTTAAATAGCCACTTGTTTTAAATATATATTGGGAATATTTACATTTTCACCATTCTCTAAAAAAGTTGGAACTGGCGAATATGATCGCATGTATTAATACAATGCATTTTGTTTTTCTTTCTGTTCATGCCAATTCATAACAGTGGCTCCCATATTGAAAACTGGCACTCTATCCTACGAAATGGACTTGTGAATGCTTCCTACACAAAGCTGCAGGTAAAGTTGAAGAGATATATTATGTATTTCTCTGTAAATTTTGATGTCCATCGTGAGTAACTGCTGCTCTCTCTAACACAAGCTACATGGGGCAGCCTATGGAAAGGGCATCTACCTCAGCCCTATCTCCAGTATCTCATTCGGATACTCAGGTAGGGGAATATGTCGTCAGTTCATCATAGCGTAGCAATGACTTATTCAGTTCACCAACAGAATCAGAATCTAACTTTTTGAGTACTAACGTAAATGCTATTGTGTCATTTACAGTGTTTACTTTATCAATGGCTAATAGTTTGTTGAGTTGTTGACTTTTGTTGAGTATCACAGGGAAAGTGTTTACATAGCATTAAAATAATTTGTTAAAAAAAGACAAATGTTCTTACCAAGGAACTTAGCAATTACTTAGGCTTAGCAATTGCCTCGCAGCTAGCTCAAGCATCAAGTAGTATCTTATTTTTCTAACAGAATCAGCCTAATGTAATAAAGTTTATTTGCACACAGCCACTTTATAAAAAATGAATAGGATAAGAATATTTGCCCAAGACAAACTAGAAACAAGTAAGGCAGGATAATTAAATAAGTCAGGCGTTTAGTACTAATCACCAATAATGTAATCTCAGTTGTAAATATGGCATGTACGTCTGCAGTGAGTGCAAGCAAATAGTAAACCTACCCATACTCTACTGGAGAAGTAACACTGTGGCTATGTGATCACAAAACTCCTGTAAATAATGTAAACATTAGCTGTAATGGGCAAAAACCTCATTCAAATCTGTTAATTAGATGATTAATGTTGCAGGAACTGTGCTCTTTTTAGATATTGTTGCATTGTAAGTGAAGGCTTTTGGATTGGTTGTTTTCAGTTGTAACAGAAAGATTAATAGAATTTGAACATAATTTTTGAAAAAGAAATAATTAGTCTGAAATGTCTTATGTTCTGCTTAGGAATGGGGAAAGGACAGCATCACATTCCCACAAGAGAGGAGCTGGTACATCATTTTAACAGAATGAACAGCATTCCACAGGTATTCTGGATACTTTATTAGAGAAGTACATATGTTAAACTTTACAGTGGGTAACAGGCTGGACTGTATTGTTTAACTACAACACTGCATCTTATTATGATGTATTATGCAGACTCCTCCAGTGCAGTCAAGGTTCCTTCAGAGTCGGAATCTCAACTGTGTTGCACTTTGCGAGGGTAAGAAAAAAAAGATCATTGTAGCAAGTAACAATAATTAAAATACTAGCTTCTGGTTCTCAGATGTACGGCAATGTATAATTTCTTTACTTTTTTATTGTCACAGTAATAACTTCAAAAGACCTTCAGAAACATGGAAACATATGGGTATGCCCAGTGCCTGACCATGTCTGCACACGCTTCTTTTTTGTGTGAGTTTTAATGAAACTACTATTTTCTTCAATTATATTAGCAAATTATATTACACAGACGAATAAACTTCATTCAGATTCAGATGTTTTTCATTTCCCATGTCGGGTACCAAATTTGGAGCCCTATAAAAAATGGCAATAATTTTAGTACAGTGTACAACTGTACACAGACTACAGAAAGACACAAATGTATCTTCCTGAGTAGTGGTGAAACCTCTTTGACAGAAAATATATTATAACATTGTTATAAACATTAGTATGTCTGATCCTACAGTGAATTATGCTACTGGTATGATAGCATCTGCTTAAAATTCCATGGTTTATGGAGGCTTACTTGTACCAAGTAAATAACTATTTCACTAACTAAGTATGCTTTTATTCTTTGTATTTGGCAGGTATGAGGATGGTCAGGTGGGAGATGCAAACATCAACACACAAGAAGCACGAGTTCAGAGAGAGATCTTGCATGTGATTGGAAGAAATCAAAGTTGAAAGTGGCTTTCTGATGTAGAATATTTAAAAGAAAGAAATTGTCTAACAGTGATTTGTGAACTTAGCAAATTGCTACTTAACTGTTGCAGAAATACGATTGCGAGGTTTTTACTTAGTGAGGTGATTTTTTTAACCATTTTGCTATTGTATGTTCGTTACTTTGTGTGATTATGTCTTTATAAATAGAGTATGTTTGACATTCCAGTATAAAAATGAGGTACATGCATGTGTTCTCTCATATAGGTTTAGACCTCTGCTGCCAGGTTCATGGACAGCTATTATTATGAATAATTTTGGTTGGACAGTGATTTTAAGAACCACCTTATGATAAGCGGGGGAACGTGATGGATGCTTGTATTTTTAGAAATGGGCTGATTTAACTGATTTAAAATGTGTGTATTACATTTTAATACTTTAATACATTATTACATGCACTTGTCTGTATTTAAATACTTGTGAAACCTTTTATATGTGGACATTTTGTAATATTTGTTTTAGATTATGGTCATACCGTAATCACTGCTTTTTTAGATTTATACTTGATGGTACATTTAAGGAAAGTCATTACAGTAGTCACTTTTATCTACCGCACTTTTTAAAATCATGATTATACAAAAACAGACGATCAGTCTCTGTAGAATTAAACATTTTATATGGTAAAACCCTCATCAGGGCTGTACAGTAAATACAAGTGACTCAAGCTGTCTGTAATGTTTCTTGTATATTAAGTCAATATGTGATTGTGTGCTTTACCTTACCTAAGGTAATGTGTTGTTTTGTTTATCAAAATTGGCCCATATTTGAATGAAATTGAAAAAGTTATGAAATAAATGCATGGATATACATTTGTGGTTGTATGTGTAAGATGGGCATCTATTTCTGTTGACTGTGAAACAAAAGTTTGTAACCCTTTGGGCCTAAGCCCTAAAAACAAACAAAGCTACCCTGTTTGGGTAAATACCCAGTCTCACCTGGAATCCATGCAAATTAATCTGCCTTCTAGCTAGGCTGGATACCTACAATTAAAAATTATTGGCTGTTGTTCAGAAAGCCGGATAAGCGAATTATGATCTCTGTTGTTTGATGTCTGCACAGAGTTCAAAAATTGTGCCTTGCTTAGTATGTGAGACCAAATTCATTTAACTAAATAAATTTTGCAGACACCCTGTGTACATATGGCTTGTCAAATCTAATGTAATGTCACACTTCTACTATGAACGTTCATGGTAATTTGGTAGCTGTTTAGTTCACAGTTCTACTACGAAATTTCATGGTACAATTACTGTATCTCAGGATATGTTCGGTGGGCTGTTGATAACCACACCGACACCTAACTGTCATATTGTTAAACCAGTAATTTATCGACTTCCCGTTCGTGTGTTGTGCGGCGGTTAGTTTGTTTATTTGTTGTGTTTCAATTACAAGGAAGCGACTACCAAACTTTTTGACGTGTGTGAGCCCAGACACGTTCGTCTTCGACATGCGCATGCGCAGTAGCTCGTTCGCGAGTGTAGCAGGTCTGCTATCCGGCTCGGCCTTCCCGTAGCACTACCGTAGATAGTTCCCTCTGCACTAGAGGCCACCCGCTGTCCAGCATTATGTTTAGATCTGCTCTCCGTCTTTCCCTGTCCGGTGCCCGGAGCATAGCACGATCACGTTCACAGTACACAGGTAATTACTGACAGTCTTTTTTTTTTACAACAAACATGAGTAGCCACCTTGCAATCCACACTTTATTTAGAGCGCCCGAGTGCTAGGATGTGTGCTAAAGGTTAGCCTTTCAATGTCAAGCGCGTACACTCTTTTATAATGATTTATATCGACCATTCTCTTGTTTTTAAAGAAACAAAGTGCTGTTTGGCAATTCTTGTTTACATGTAAATATAATAGCTGCATTCAGTTTCGATCGTGTCCTTGTAATGACCCGGTTAGTGTGCTAGCTAGCTCACTTTAAAAGCTATCTCTGTAGCGCCATGTCCTTGTTTTGATTGTCTTTGTGCTAATTTCACGCTCGTTATACATTCCAAATTAACTCCTATTTAAATACACATAGATTAAACTACGACACGATTCATGAGTGTGCTTGCCTTACTAATAGTTTATTTATGTCTAAATTATGTGTCGCTTTAACGCAGCTAGCATTAACTACCAATACTTGCTAACGTAGCTGTTGCGCTACGGCTACACAAACTGCGAGCAACACATTGGTAGTGCAAATAAAACATTGTTTATGTCTTGGTTAGAAAGGAAATACCTCACATACAAAATTGTATTTGATGTAACTACTTTGATCGATGTGTGGTTTAGTAAAACGCGTTTAAATCATTTGGTCTCTTATTTCACAGCTAAACAAGTGTAACCGTTTAAAAACACAACCGAACTTCAGTTATTGCCAGACTTTGTACTTTATTTAAATATAATATAGTTCAGGTGACGGTTATAGTCAATGATTAAGTAGTTGTGTATTGGATTTGCTGAGGGCATTATGGTGAATTTATAGAGATTTCAATCCATAAAACAAACTTTTAGCACCAAACATCTCATGTGTTATGATGTGAATGCCTGGAATTGACATTTGTTGCTTACATGAACAGAAGTGACATTTGTTTTTTTTTAATGTTTGGCTATTGTGAAGATAAATGTGGTTTTTCAGTAACTGGTATATAGCAGCTAAAATGATCAGTAGCTGCTGGACGCATAGATGTGATGGGCTTTTTAATAGCAATGTTTCAGAACCATGGTACTCAAATATGAGCCTTCAGTTTAAAAAACATCTGTTGATTTATAATAACGGATAGTAAAGACAAAGGTGGGAGAAATCTGCAATAGGTTTCAGATGTTTTTGCAATAAAATAAATCTAAATGTTTCACATTTTGGTAGGGCTGTCCGCAAATAATCGATTATTCGTTGGTCGACCGAAAAAATTACTAGTCGGCCAAATTCCATTGGTCGA
>JAOTRQ010000006.1:2616328-2629650 GCA_028565875.1 Hoplisoma paleatum | reverse complement strand
ATTAATTGCGATTAATTAATTACAGACCCTGTAATTAACTCGATTAAAATTTTTAATCGAGTCCCACCACTAAAAAAATTATAAAGTACATTAATAGGAATAAAATATCTGATATCAATTGTAAGGTTTCAGTTGGATTCTGTAGTGATTGTGTTCTGATCTTCTTTGATTCACAGTCGTATAAAGATGAGGCTTCGATTAAACACTGTATAAGCTTGCATTTGCAAAGTTGGCTTGGTCTGGATGTCCATTTTAAAGTGGTGCCTGTATTGGCTGTCAAAGATGTTGAATCGGGCAGGGGTGGAAAATCTTTTTTGATAGTCCCAGTTGATTTTTTTTATTATTATTTTGTTTTTAAGATTTTTACATTGATTAATGTGTACAAATTAAAAAATTTTTTTGCATATGCCTTTATAGTGAGAGATATCATTCTACACATACAGTTTTGTAATTGAGAAAATAGATCATTACGGTTTTACTCACAGAGCCTTAACTGCCTCATTTGTAACCCTGTCCACTTATGTTAGTCCTCCTGTTCTAACTTGTCTTTAGCTGTTTGGCTTTTGTGTAATCCTTTTAGTGACTGTATCTTGTAGGATGCCTGACCTGCTGTGAGACCATGCATTTCCTGTGCCCCTTTTTCCTTTACCTCAGGCGCTACAGTAAGAAAGCCAATCATTGTGTAAGCTCACACTATTTTCTTTAGCGATCGAACATCAGTGAGCCCCTTATTTCTTTATTAGTGTCTGAAGGCCTCTTAAAGTTGCCTGCTGTTTCCTCTATATGTAGGCCAAAGGTCAGATTCAATGACCCATTTTTTTTTAACTAGCATGTACTATCCAAGCAAGCGCAAATGAAAAAGGAAGTATGTGAACTAAACCAGCATGAAAAAATACAAATTTAAAAGCATGCCTTTAGAAAAAAAAGATAAGCTTTTATTATTCTCTGTGAAAAATCGTGACATGGCTAACGTTCAGATACTCGTAATTAATTACAAAAATTGTGAAAACTTCTTCAGCTGTCATTTATCTTGTGTTTCCACAACCTGTTTTACAGTCCACGTTTACTGGTTGTGTCAGTTTTAAATATACAATCACTACTCCAACGCTTTTAGGTTTCGTGTAACTGGTCTACTGGCCAGATGCCTATACAGACACGACTTGCCTAAGTCTTATGGTACTTGGCCATTATGTGAATGGCCAGACAGGATTTTGCATTGCTTCTGCAAAGACCGCCACTTGTAAGCAGACTGCACTTATACGCAGACATCAAACAAAAGTGTGTGACTCTCCATATGCAATACTGGTTCTTTTGTAAACTCCTCTGCTGCAGAAGCAAGGTGAAAAGTGCTTGACTATTGCAGAAGTCTTAGAGATGCATGTGTTGTATATGACCTGTCTCTGTTTGTGTTTGTAATGGAATTTAAATTGGTTTGTTGTGAGACGGGAAAATTATACATAATTAATACATCTTGTATTGAATTAATAAGTCTAGTTAGAACTTATCATGACTGATTCACATACAGTTAAAAAAATAAGCTGACAAGCTGATTAAAATAGTTCTATATTCCTTTTCTTTCTCCACACTTTGTCTCAGGCTTGTTAGGGTGAACTAAATCATTAAGGGCTCAGCGAGGTCAGGTCCTGACTGCATTATAGCTCTGCTCTGTCTAATGTCAGTGCTCACTCTTTTATGTCATTAACCTTTCCTATTTTATCCTAATGCCTTCTACCCTTTTCAGCTGATTTAAGTCATCACGAGCAGCGATTTCTAGAGTAGCTTAAGGCTATAGAAAAGTCTCTCTTGAGTTACTATCAAGGCTTCTTAATGATCAAGACATGGAATTTATCTTGAGCTAAATCAGTTTTACAATCCTTGGACATGTCACACTGTTTCTCCCTTGATAGCACTGCTTAAGTCCCATACTTCTGATCTGAATCTTAATCTCTAGGATGGTGACCTGGGGTTAACCCTAAGCTTTAACCCATTCACTGATCATTTGATGAACGGGTAATGTCATCCCCAGCATTAAATAACCTATTTTCAAAGCGAGCCTCTGCTTTTGCTGTCCCCGGGGAGTGCTGGACCCTGTCATGGAAACCTGCAGTTCTAAATCATGTTGTGCTCTTTGGCCAAATGAACACGTCATGAATATTGGCATACACTCCTGAGAGAGGCAACGGAAAGCATGCACTCCTGTTAAAGTCTTACAGAAACAGAACGCCAATTCATTTGGGATGAAAGAGTAAGGTTAAATATCATGATTTAATTTCATGAAAGCGTCTGCTGTCTAAATAAGATTTATTTTAAGAGCAAACTCTAGGCCACATTTTATTACTTGCCCATTGGAAAGGAAGTCTGCAGTTGTTAAAGCAGGCATACACATGGTAAAATAGCACAGCTGTTATAGTGTTTGTCTGATTTTTTTTTTTATTGCTTGTGAGTACATAGACCGCCTAAAATTAGGTGGCCATCTGATCTGGACATCCCGATCCAATAATCGCGAACTTCCATTGTGGAACCTAACCACTGCACACTAATATTAAATGTTCAATTAAAAAGTAGGCAATAATAGTGCTCACATATAGTTAATTAATAATTTATTTTGGGCCTTTTTGTTTAGGAAAGTATAGTTATATCTTGAACTAACATGAAAGATCTTATTTAAATACATAAATATCTGAAATATAATACATATTTGGGTTTAAAAAAGGTTGTGTGGTCTTTTTGTAAAATCAACCCATACACTTTTTTTGTTTGTTTTAGGAACACCAGTAAACCGAATTCCCATCATGGCTAAGCAAGTTTTGGACCTCTATAAGCTTTTTAAGCTTGTAACAGAGAAGGGTGGTCTTGTGGAGGTGATAAATAAAAAAATTTGGAGAGAGATCACCAAAGGTCTAAATCTGCCCACCTCCATTACCAGTGCTGCTTTTACCCTTCGCACACAGTAAGAAAATTTACTGTTCATTTGTAACTTCACATTCTTGGGTGTCATATCTTGTGTATTCCTTTCTGTTACTCTCATCTTGCTTGATTTTTGTTTCTCGTCTTTAGGTATATGAAATATCTTTATCCATATGAATGTGAGAAGAAGGGGCTTAGCTCACCTGGAGAACTGCAAGCTGCCATCGACAGTAATCGCAGAGAGGGTCGTCGACCCGGGTACAGTAACAGCCTGTATCGCTTCTCTCCCTCCCCTAGTGGAGGTGCCCCGCACCTTCTCTCTCCTCCCAAAATGCATCTTCCTACTTCTGGACATAATGGCCTGCAGAGCACTTCTACTCCATCGATGAAGAAAGCAGCAGGTAAAATTACAGCTTTGCTGAATGTTAATGTAATTTAATGGAGATTACAAAGAATGTTCAAGGGAATTTCTGCTTAAACCTTCAGAGTAAGTATTCGAAATCTTATTATTTCATAACTAAAAAAGAATGAATTAAATTTAATAAGATTATAGAATTTAGAATGTTCTTCAATGGGAGCAGTAGTAAGCACACATTCCTGGCACAAAGGGCAGTCTATGCAATGGTGCCCAGGGAACATTTAGGGGTGCTGGCACGTCTGACCCCAAGGAGCATGCTCTTTTGTCGTACTAGAATAAAGTGAAATTGCACATCCACTACAGTAGGTGGCAGTAGCACTCTTTGTCAGTGTATGAACAATAAGTAATCGCTCTATATTGTACTTTTTTGCCTCGTCATAGCGAAGAGCATTAGTTACAAAGTGCAGTCAACTATAATTCCTGTGTTTTGATTTCTTTTCTTTTTTTCAGTATTAATCTATTTGAGAAGGACTAAATTAGTCGTAGTTAAAATTAGTAAATATAGTTTCTAGTTTTCCAAACATTTTTATGCACTGTGAATTATTTGGTATAGACTAAAAACTTTGTTAAAATAATTACTCTTTGCAGTAAGGTGATACTAATGAATTCAAACCTTTTTGTGATCTTGTGCAACCATCTTGCAGCCACATTGCAGCATGCAACAGGGAACAGGAAATAGGAAACAACTTGGTTACGTAGATAATGATGTGGGTGCAGACAATACCTTTGATGTAAGCTCAGATGTAAGTTAGTTTAACGTTTTTCTGGTGAAAGGTATAAGAAATCAAAATTATTTTAAAACGGTTTGAGTTCAGTCAGGCTGATGCTGGCAGGAAATATGTTTAGGAAATGCTGGGAAAGGAAACAATTAGGAAGGGCCAGGGTGTGAAAGCCATTAAAAGGCTGCGTTTCCTGAGGCCCTACCGCACACAGCCATGTGGTCATCACCTTAGAGTCCACTCTACCCCTGTATATGAATGAGCTAGCCAGTATTTAGTGTAGTCTCTAAACACAATCTAATAATCCAGTGAGCTGTATATGTACTTTTTATTCTCTGGTCCAGGTGGAATTTTAAAATGAAAATAGATAAGAGCTGGAAGTAATTTGTTTAGGGACAAGTAATTCTATTTGTGATTTCAGTGGGTGGGCATTATTGTGATACTAGATATCAATATGGAAGTCAATTCCGGGCTGAGCACTACATCATGTTTAGATTGAATCTGACTGACTCTTTACAAATCACCATATCTACCAGAGGCAATATAGTAAAACCAGTGATTTAACATAAAACAATTTTTAAAAAAGTCAGGTTTTTAAAAGTCTAAATATAATACACATGCTTAAATTGACTTCACCTCTTTGTTTGGTGTGCCTGTTCGGTTTTATGGGCTGCACGTGAAATACAGATGGACATTGTGGGTATGCTGTTATAGACTGCCCAGTTTGTAGCTCTGTACACTTTGTCACCCCTATTTATCAATCAAAGGTCCATCCCCCGTAACCCCCCACTGACCAGATGATGTTAGATGGTAAACCATTCTCGGTACTGCAATGGCAATGAAATGGAAATCGCATAGTATTATTGTTGTATTTAGTTTATTAGGTACAGCAGTGTTGGAATTTTTTAATTATGTTTAAAGTTAAAAGCGTCTTCAGTATGAACCAAAACAGTTTGTACTAGAAGCTTAGTTTGAGCTACTTCTGTTTGTCATAAAGTCTATTTTATACACAAAAGGAAACTAACCCATCAGTTCACAGAAGGCTTTTGACCATTTGATCCCAACAAAATCAAGCAATAACCACAAGATGCCGTGTAGGTCATTCGAAACTGACAAACCTGTTCGTTCTCACAAGAGATGTAGTCCCAAAATGTTCCAAATGTGCAAACACACTAACAATTAAAGATATACTTCTAAAATGTCAAGCACTTGAGAAATGCAGGCTAAGAAGTTTTAACTGTAGAACATTACCACAAATCTTTAACCAAATATCACCAGGAAAACTACTAAAATTACATCTTCCAACTACAAACATCTGATATGGCTCAATACGACAATAATAAACTACATATATCAAAAAATGAACTAAATGGCACCTGAATGAATATTTTTACTAAAGTCAATAAGACCGCAAAAGTACAGAAATAACAAAAATAAATATTCAAAATATATGTATGTGTATATGTAAATGTTTGTATCGTGTAGCTGGATGTAGCCTGAGCTGCTAAAATGGCATTAAATGAAAACAACAACATATACACAGAAAGGTTTAACATGGTCGGCTCATTTATATGCATTTTTAATGTGGTTCTCTTGTTGGTCAAACATATGTAACAATCTTTATAATCTAGATTTTTGCATTATGTAGTGTGCTATAGGCATTACTATAATGATGTATGTTGCACAGTGGCTATTTATTGTTTAGATTTTTTGTGTGTTTGGACTGTGAAAGAAAACTGAAGAAACACATAGAGGAATTTCAAACACATGCAAGGGAAGTGAATTGATCAATAATTATCCATGACCCTGTTTGACTTGACCCTGTG
The DNA here is from genome assembly GCA_028565875.1 of Hoplisoma paleatum. Classification (NCBI taxonomy): domain Eukaryota; kingdom Metazoa; phylum Chordata; class Actinopteri; order Siluriformes; family Callichthyidae; genus Hoplisoma; species Hoplisoma paleatum. The sequence continues at coordinate 2,623,780 of JAOTRQ010000006.1, read as the reverse complement.
AATTAATTACTTTTGTGTAACAACAACCTTATTCTAACTAAGCCTTAATACATGATTGTTTAATAGTCCATCTCAATGATTTTTTTTAGTTCCTGAAGAGGGTCCAGTTTCCATGTTACCTGGTAGACTGCCCCTGGCTCTGGCTTTGGGACACCAGCAGCAGTTGGCACGGGCCGCCACCTTGGAGCAGCTGCGAGAGCGGCTTGAGACTGGTATGGGTGCTCCATCGTTGGCTGCAGGAGTTGCTGCTGCTGAGGGACCTGAGAGAAAGATGGCACGTCTAGCAGAGGAGCAGCAGAGGCTATTACAGCAAGCTCTTCAGCAAAACCTTCTGGCCATGGCTTCACAAGTGAACCCTGCCAACCTGAGTCTCAACAACAACAACAACAACAAAACCCGTGGTAATCTTATTCTTTTGAAACTTGTCCTATGTGTTCAGTGAAGCTTTGAGAAATGATGTGAACATGGATTATATTGGGGTTTATTTTATTTTCTTTAGAGGAAAAGCAGGATTTGTCACTCAGTATCTCATCGAATGGATCTGCCAGTATCACTGTGTCAATAGAGGTTAATGGCATTATTTACTCAGGTATGAGGCACTTCTATCTTAACAGGAAATTTGGCTCTTTGTCTAATAAATAAGCTTATACTGTATAATGTCAAACATTTGTTACTTTTATAAACAAATTGTCTGTTTAATAATAATAATATAAGGCTGCAACAATTCCACAAAGCAATCAGTACACTTGGATGATTCTTTTGAATGGAGAAATCAGTATTCACTTTAAACAGCAGAGGATGCTGCCGCTTTATTTGTTTTTTTGTTTGTTTGTTTGTTTATTTTTTTTTACAAAACATGAATCTACTAATTTTGGGATAGTTTGCAACTTTCTCAGAAATAAAAAGAATTGTATTCTTTATAGAATTAAAAATTATATAATAAAAACTCATTTTTTTCTAACAACAAATTATCAAAAAATAATAACTCTGCTGATTCCATTTACTCACAGCTCATATTTTAATATAAACCAGATCACAAACATCTTTCATACAGCTCATTGAATGGTACCCAAGAGTACTGGGCTCGGAAACGGCTTTAACACTTGCCCAAACATTACATACCCAGGGGTACAACAACAACATGGTACAGTTGACCAAGCCATCATGTAGATTTTGGTTTAAAATAAGTGTTGTAAATGTAAACTGTGTGCATTTTAGTGCAGAATTGTTAACTCCATTCAAAAGAAAAAAATACTTTAAAGGAAGATCAAGATCTCATGGCCATTTCTGGACGCCAGTATTGAAAAAGAGAAAATAAATTTTATTTCATAAAAAGTTATATGTAATAATCTATTAGACAATGGTAATAGACACACTAGTAGTACAGTAGTGTTAGTTGGCATCAATATGACCTTGAGTGTAAAAGATTACAATAAAAGCTCAAAGAAATGGTTATTAAAACCCAAACACCTATTACTAGACGAGGAACCCGCACTATGCATGGATTGGAGAAAAAAAAAGACCAAAATACATATACCAAAAACAGTAAAACAACATCTTTAATCAAGTTAATTCAGAAACCATCTTAAACTGCTTAAGTGGCACTTCAAGTCCCCAAACAATTACGTCAGAGCCGCAGTAAAATTATTCACATCGCAAAGTGTGTTGGATTGACTTTTAAGATAACCTTATTTTAGTTACCTAATGCCAGTCCGCATAAATTTGTTTATTATGTTTTGTGCACTTACCTTATTTTGTGCAGGATCCTTGTATGCTCAGAAGTCACCTGGAGCTTTGCCCATGTCTGGCCAAGTAACATCCGTAGGCCAGAGCGCCATCATCAACCCCTGCATTCCCTCTTCCTCAAAAAGCTCTGGCTCGGGGGAACCTGCTGCCAGTGGCTCTCCATAGCTCCGGACGCTAAATGGTCTGTCTACTCTAGGTCAACCATCCAGTGATCCAGCGCTATATCAAAGCCAAGTCTACCTCCTTTTTAAATCCATCAGGCTCAATCTGCTGAAAAAGAACCTCAACTAAACAGTTTTAGTTCTAACCTTGGGCAGACAGCCTCTACCTTTACCACTTTTCTGCTGCAAAGTCTCAGGACTTGGATGATCATGGAAATGATCAGAATACAACAATTACCTCAGATATATATAAAAAAATGCTGTGAGCACATTTCTGTGCTCTGTGTGCATGTGTGTGCGTGTGTGTGTGCGAGTGTGTGTGTAATAATAATACCGTATGCCTTCCTCTATGCACATACATCCAAAGAATCATCCACCTGCTTCCACAATCAGGGCACAAAGTATTCTGCCTAAATCCTGCAGTGGGTGTTTGATCAGCGGACACTTTGCAATCAATATTATTCTTTTGTAAGGTTTAACCAAACATTTGCAAACCAATAGCAGAACGTTCTCAGGTTCTTTCCATTCTGAAAAGAAAGGAGTTCCTCTTTCTGTCAATTTGGCTTTATTTAAATTGGACCATTCTATCAGGTTTTTTGTGGTCATCAGTTTTTTCCATTTTATATTTAGTGTATTTACATGATTTAATTGTTGATCTGTTTGTTATTTTTTTTAGTTTTTAAGATATCCAAAATATAAAGTTGATTTTGAAAGAGTTTTGGGTATTGATCTAAAAAGAGCTTTGAATAACGTAACTAATATTTACAATGTTGTAAGCATTTTGTTTTACTTTTACAGACTACAGAGTGACAATAATCATTTAGACAGTGTTGGACGATCAGGCTCAGGTGTGAGCCCTTATTCCTTTGCTCAGTGACAGAATTTAGAAAGTCTCCGGAAGAGCTTACTAATTCAAGAAGGATCAGGGTATTTGATCACAGATAAAATAATTTTCTCACTACATACCAGTTTTGTTGACCTCGGACTACAAAGATCAAGCAGAACTGTTTTCAGACCTCATATCGGAAAGCAAGATTCTCAGGACTTGGTTGAGCTCTGCATTTTGGAATAGTTCACTCAGTTTGACACTTCATGTCTCAAGTCAAATATACCTCAGTAGATAACATAATTAGCTACCTCAAAATGACTTTTCTACAGTATATTTATCAGAATCGGCTTATGAACCACTGAACATGAATACGTTTTATGAATAACTTTAAAGATGTTCTCAGGTTAGTAGTAATTACCTCAGAGATATTATTCTTATAGTGCTATGAGGAGAGATATTGATGTGCACATTCTTTATCAATTTTTGCTTTTTATTGTGCTGACAATTACACAGCTGACCACCAAAGAGTACCACAACTGTGTTTCTACTGTGCTCTATTATTCACTTTATTTACACATAAAATCTGACAAAGTGAAATTAAAGTTCATGCAACCTTAGTCTTTTGGTATTGGTATTTTTTAATGGGACATATTTACTCATCACCTTACTTCAGTCTCTATCAACTCTCTATCATCAGTCTCTATCAACTCTAATCATCTGACCTCCGACATTTGTAGAGCATAGAGTACGAAGCCATTAATTTAATGCTATGAAATGTATCTGAACCTTTTTAGTTTTCTTTTATTGTATATTTTTCATAATTGTTATAAATCTTGACTGAAAAGGTCATTGATGCTCAAACCTAAAAATGTTTAGTACTGGCTTTAATAACACCAACTACTACAATGATTAAATGAATTATTGTGATTGTCGGGCACAAAACATTAATTAGTTAAAATTGACTTGTTTTAAATAATTTTATTGTTACAAACTGAGTCAAGAGTTACCAAACAAAGTCGAGTAAAGCATTCACACATAAAACATCAAAAAGTTTTGTACAGGACCAAAAAAGAAAATTGCTGGCCTTCTGAGTAACCTTTGATTATTAAAAATCAGGTTTGGTTATATTTGTATGACAATTTGAATAAAATAACTTCCTAAATGAAAATGGGTAGTTTTTAAGGAAAAGGTAGTCCTGAAATTCATACTGTAGCCAGCTGATGAGAACGTTACACAAAGCTAGTAAATAAATAGTGTTTAGCATGTCTATGTTTTTATAAAGCTAAGTATAAAAGGAAAGTTGAACATATCTAAAGATTATGAGAAGTTTCTCAAATATATTGTGATCATACTCACAGTTGACTTTGGTAAAGTTTTGTTTTAAATAAATCAGCATACTCATTTGCTTATACAACATTATTAAAATGCAGTGGTGGACCATGGCCTAAAAAGCATTTACTGCTAGTCTAAACACTGTCTGAATCATGACTTTGTGCTTATATAATTGTTTTCATATTGTTAAATTGATTTTTTTTATTAATTATCTTTAATGTAATACAAAATAATCAGTTCTTGTTTTGTTTTTCTCTTGGCTGCACTTCTGGTAATGTGCATTTATATTATATGTTTTATCCAATCGAACTGTGTTGCCACAGTCAAATAAATTCTTTACTCCAGCAGAATTAAAACGTTTTAAAGTTTAAACCAATCAGATTTAAAGATGGAGAAATAGCATCTATCATGTGTGTAATGATGGTGCATTTGTGTTATTCCATAGTTCCAGTTGTAAATACTGCATTAATTGCTGGGAAATGCAGTTCACGGTCTAAACAGTTCATGGTCAAGTTATTACTCAATCTATTTCTGATTATTAACAGTTATGGGCAGCATTACTGTAAAACTTCAGCAGACTCCTTATTGTGATTTAACTTTTTCACAATACTGTATGTGGTAGTTCTGAATATCTGAAGTACAATAAAAATATGTGAACATCAGAATTTATCATGGTATTGTCCTTTTCAAATGTAAGAGCTCTTGTGAGTCTGCATGCTCTCCTTCCTCCTTGCTGGCATGTGAATTATGGTTACAGTCCTGCTGTTGTCATAGAATGAAATAATAATGGTGATTTGCACAGTTGCCTTCCAGCAATGATTATGACAAAGATTGTCAACAATTAACTTCTATAATGTGATATAATCTACATACCTGGTTAATTTCAAGAGATTTTGAGCTCTGGTCCATGATTGTGGCAGCCTTTCTCTGTTTTACTGGAACCATCTTATCACCCATTTGCTCCTTCTCTTTAAACAATATCTTCAGCTAGTGAAAATATCAAACATACATTTTGGCTGAAAATTCTTCTAAATGAATCCCTTTATCTCACAAGACATATCATGTCATTTCCATCCACTTTTGTTTCGCAATGTGATAAAGAAGATCTGAGCGACAACATGACCTGGACTGTAGTATCATATCAGTTGCCAGTGTTGGGTTTTCACACAGAGCTGTATAATGTACAATGATCTAAAACAATACAAATTATTACAAAATGTGCTAGACTACTTTCTTGAAGTTTTTACCTGCTCAGTGATTAGTTTTTTCTGCTGGTTAGGGTCAATGATGTCAGATTTCTCTTTTTTATTTAATACTGGAGAGTCCCTTTCTTCTTTGGTCTGAGAGAGAAAGTGGGTTAAAATAAGTTATTTTAAAACATGCATGCAAGAAAAACCCAACATTAGAAAATGTATAAAAGGCATTTTTTTTATTTGCAGAAGACAATACAATATGAGGAAAGCGATACTACTACTACAATCTAGCAGAACAATTTATAGATCAATTCAGCATCTCCAGTGAACACGATGAACAGTCACGACTTTGTGAGGCTGGAGAAAACCAAGGCAGACACGTGGAGAACATACAAACAACACAAAAAGTACCCAGACCACCCCACAAGGACTCAATATCCTCAGTGGCAATAAACTTGATGTAAGAGGGGGAATGGTTTACAGTTTATTTTAACAAAGGGAAAGAAGTTGATCAGACAAAATGTCTTGAAATTGAAAATTTATTTAAATATCTTTGGTTCAAACAACCTTCAAATAAATAAAAGTCATTGGGGTTTTTTTGTTCGAATTTTACATCTTCTTCTGATTTGGAATATTAAAAAATTGATTGCATTCTTATTGTTGTTAGTAGTAATTACCGTTTGTGCATGTTCAAAACTGAGTACGTTTTGTAGGCCTTCCTGAGGATAAACAGCCTCCCTTCTGGTTTCTGTAACACAGTCCACAACATGATCCATTTATATTTTTTACAGTATAAATTTGTACTGTGGCCTTGATGTTGTTTTATATATAATAAGAAAAAAATACCATCTGACTGTATATTTGTGGAGGATTTCAACTTCTCAGCAGCATCCATATCACTATTTCTGAAAAGCTGCATGAAGAAATGTAGGTAAATACTTCTAATAAATTGTTGATGCTTACAATTACAATTTTTTTTACACGTCACAATATAGTAAATTTTGTACCTCGTTTTTTTCAGTTGGTATCTTCTTTTGAGCCTGATTATCGAGATCCTGTTTCATCAAATCTTTAAAAGCAAGATCCCTAAAGAGACATACTGCATAACATTTTATTAAATACCCTTAAATATAGCACTAAACAATTTTATATTTCACATAAGTGCATTTGCTTTGTCGTAGGCGCTGTTGTGTCCTACATTTAATCACATATATTAAATAGTTTGCTAAATTATAAACAAAAAATGTAGTGGCTACTGTTCAAATTAAACCATGGAAAATGTTATTGTCGGATTGTACTACAGCCCTCTAGTGGCCGCTTAAGCAATAATCTGTGTTCAGTTTAATAAGTGAGTTGTGATTATTATATTGCGAATTTTAATGTTACGTTTTTGTATGCATTTTATAAACCAGTCATCGTGTTTAATATATAATTAAATATAATTAAAATAATTTTGTTTACAGTTTGCGTACATGACCCGTGGTATATACATTTGCAGCATAAAGCTCTCGACATTTCCCAGAATTCTCATTGGCTTTTTATGTACTGATTAAATTACTTTTGAGGATCCTTTGCCGTGCAGTGTATTTATGATCTGCAGCATAAAGATTTAGTTCAAAATGTTGAAAAAGTAAACAATCAGTAAACTGTATCAAGGTTCATGATACAGTGCTTGCAGATGGTTCTTTAGCATTATATTTGATAAATAATAATAAATAAAATATCAAATGTAAAGGAGAAGTGGTGAGGTCTCACATGCTACCTACTACACCACTGCAAAGTTTTTTCATGAAACTCAAAATATTGAATTTTGTGCACACAATCACAATTGTTTATGTTTAAGGGATAGATGTACAAAAAGTACAATTCACTGTCACTGTAATAAGCCCTGGACTGGTCTGTAATTAATGCAATACCGATTTTATAAAAACCCAACATGTGCAGGTGATAAGTGGCTAAATATAAGAAACACGAGGGTTGGAGCGATGTGTTGATCAGATTTTAGCTGTGCAAGTTGGCAGCAGAATCACAAAAAGGAACATTTTAAAGAAAATGTTATCTCAACTAATATACACTACAAATATGTAGGATGAATATGTCATACAAATTCTGTCATATAATGTGTGTGTGTGTGTGTGTGTGTGTGTGTGTGTGTGTGTGTGTGTGTGTGTGTGTGTGTGTGTGTGTGTGT
>JAOTRQ010000006.1:2593214-2613719 GCA_028565875.1 Hoplisoma paleatum | reverse complement strand
TGTTGCATCATAACATGTTGTGTTATAAATGTGCAGCTAGATTTGAAGTTTCTGTTACAACTGAAAATGTATCGGTCACGCAAATAAGCCGCACCACAGATTTTTATGTTTGAAATTTTGGAAAAAAGTGCGGCTTTTACTCGGGCCAATACGGTAGACTGTATATGAATGGGGTATAAATCTTTTCTGGACAGCAGATATAAAGCAATAGCAATACTCATTCCCAGCATGCAGTTGTGTGGGAATGTTTAAATTGACAATATGCTATACTGATTGACATACAATAATAACTTTAAAGGCTTAGTAAGTTGGCCTATTAAAGATTAGTATCTCAAGTGTCAGGTCTCGTGATACAGGTAATTTTGTTATTGTGTGACTGCAAGTGATTTTGATTCCTAGAAAACATTCAGAGATGAGGAGCTTCTGCCTTTACAACTTCTCCTAAAGAAACTGGACCTGATTAGTGAACTGAAAGAAAGGTAATGATCATAGAGGCATAAAAACCAATGCATTATATAGGGAATATTGATGATTAACTAATCAACAGACATAGAAGTCGAAGTTCAAATAATGCTTTCTGTATGAAAGTCATTTAAAGGAATTGTCCACACTTGATTTTAGTTTGTAAGTCTCACACACAAGCTGTATGAAGTGGGCTTAATTCTATCACTCACTCACTCTGTATACATACAACACATCTGCCTAAACGAACGTGAAAATAGCCCGTGTGAACCAGAGGACAATTCATATTTCTTTTAGAATGAGAATTAGTTTGCAAGGTCAGCATATAATGAGCAACTTAAAAGATTATAACATAATACACAGAACAATATATGATTTTCTTCTCACGTACATGAACGTTTGTCTTAGCTTATAAAATCCAGCTTTGAAATAATTATATTTCTTTTTTCAGGGTTAAATTACAGTGTGACTGCAGCTTTCTTTATTGGCACCGTGCAGTTTTCCCCATATACCTGGATGATGTATATGATAACGCTGTCGATTCAGCCAGGATTCATGTATGTCAGCTTATGTACTACAGATTTAATTACACAATTGGAACTGCTTTTTCTCATCTAATCTTTAAATGACCTTCGACTAATCGACTCCTTGTTCTGCTCTAGTATATGTTCAGTGCTCTCAGGGATAGTGTGCCAACCATGCTGTATGCTAAACACCTGGAATCCTGCGAGCAACTGCTAGAATCTTATGACCAGGAAATCATGGAGGTTTTCAATGAGGTAAGATCGGAGCTGCTTAAAAGGAAGCGGAGCAGGATGAATTTAGCTCAGATCTATCAATTAAAATGTCATAAAGATTCAGAAAATCTGTCATATTAAATTTTTATGTTATATTAGCATTTGTTGGATAAGTTGTGTAAGGAGATAGAGAAAGACCTGCGGCTATCAGTGCACACCCATCTCAAACTGGATGACCGGAATCCTTTCAAAGTGGGCATGAAGGACCTGGCTCACTTCTTTTTCCTCAAGCCCATTCGCTTCTTCAACCGCTTCATAGACATCAAAGGTCAGCTGGTCAAACGACAATAGTTGCACGTTGTTGATTGAGTACTGAGAATTGAAAAGATTTTTGCAGAACTTTAAAGTAATAACCATGTTCATGGGGAACATTTTTTATCTTCATAGTTCATGGTTAGATTGGTCCAGATGACACTGTTTAAGCTGGGGTTTAAATTGAAACAGGGTCCCGTTAAAAATCGATATATCTATTCATCCGTATTTAGTTTTGCTACCACTACCAACTTGTTTAGGGTGACACACACTGGGCGAATTCACTAAGCACCTGACAACTGCTGGCCCCCAATATATTGCAGGGTACAGAGACAAACACACACAGGACAATTTCAGTATCTCTGGACTTCTTGTTGTGACTTTGTTAACCACTAGGCCAAGGATCAGAAAACCATCACTGAGCAAGCGTAGGATGAAAAGCTTACTCATAATTGTAGAAAGGGACCTTGGTAGGGACCCATTCTCCTTGGATGAGTAATGTGAAATAAAATATCTACATCAATAATGTAATGAATTAAAATTAAACAAATGATACATATACTGACATCTTTTGAAACAGAAGTTATAACTTATAACGGTCTTCATTATTTTCAATTCAGTTTAATATCAAATGCCCTAAAATGTTCTACACTTGGACAGCAAGTCAGTGCAAGACTAGCGGTTGTCATTTAGTTGTCATGTTTATTAATTGCATTGTGTCCGATTTATGATGATTACTTTGGTATTGCGCCCATTCATTTAGTCCAGTTGCAAATTATAAAAGATGTGTGAATTGTAATGCATGGGATATCATTTTACTAATAACATTTCATTGGAATTGCAGCATATGTAACTCACTACCTAGACAGAACATTCTACAACCTGACCACAGTGGCTCTCCATGACTGGGCCACCTACAGTGAGATGAGGAACTTAGCCACACAGCGATATGGTGTAGTCATGACTGAGGCTCATCTTCCAAGTCAAACCCTGGAACAGGTAAGTTACTATATGTTCGTCTGCATTCAAGCTAACTGCAGTGCAGTGCAAAATTACAAATCCTAAATATGATTTGCTTCTTACAACCACACTAATCTCATTTAGGGACTGGATGTGTTAGAAATCATGAGAAACATCCATGTCTTTGTTTCACGGTATCTGTACAACTTAAACAACCAGGTAAGCCAGATCTGAACACCAGTTGTCTGGACTATACAGTACATACAGGATCGCATATTTTCGTATTTGTGAATATATGACACACAAGACTCATTTGCTCATTGCTTTTAGATCTTCATTGAGAAGACGAGCAACAACAAGCACTTGAACACTATAAATATTCGACACATTGCTAACTCGATTCGCACACATGGGACCGGGATCATGAATACAACAGTAAGTGAAGTGGAAATTTTTAATTCATTCTTCTTTTAACAACTGAGTTATTCTGTTTTGAGTCTGTCATGTTCCATCTGAGATAACACTGGAGCAAGGCAAACATATTTCAGGCAGTTTGCTAGTCTGACAGCTGTGATTCAGAGTCAGAAAGGGTTTATTGTCATTTCAGCTACATACAAATATATAAAGAAATGAAACAGCAGTCCTCCAGGATCACAGTGCCACAAAGAACACCGTGCAAAACAATACAAATAAAACAGTCCAATCGCAAAACAGTCCAATACTTACAAAATAAAGCCTACAATGAATATAAAAAAGAAATCTAATCATTTCTAATGTATACAAGTAATTAAGAGACAAGATTAGACACATATTAGTACATAATATTGAGTACACTGTGTGTGAGGTAGAACAGATTCGTACCTAGATCTCAGTTGTAGGGTGCTTGCATAGGCTGCTATGTCACATTTTTTAAATGACACAGTGATGTCAAGTTCTTTGCTGACAAACGTATACATTTTTAGGTCAACTTTACCTATCAGTTCCTCCGTAAGAAGTTCTACATCTTCAGTCAGTTTATGTATGATGAGCATATCAAGTCCAGACTGATCAAAGACATTCGCTTCTTCAGAGAAACCAAAGACCAGTCCGATCAGAAGGTATGAAACTCCAAATTATTTTATAAACATATGAGTGTTACTATATGTTTCCATGAGTAGTTTTCATCTTTTGTTTTATTGGAACGTTTATAGTACCCTTTTGAAAGGGCAGAAAAGTTCAATCGGGGAATCAGGAAATTAGGCATCACTCCAGATGGCCAGAGCTACCTTGATCAGTTTAGACAACTCATCAGTCAGATTGGTAAAGCTCTTTTCATGCTCCTCGTCTCATATTTATTAAACTGCAGTGGCAGTTGGAGTTACTTTACGTGTTCTCCTGACAGGTAATGCGATGGGGTATGTACGGATGATCCGCTCTGGTGGTCTTCACTGCTGCAGTAGTGCCATTAGGTAAAATCACACCAGGCATGTGGTGCTCATAAAATACAACTTTATTTTTATTTTATTTACATGTATATTACAAATCTGTCTTCTGTTTCAGGTTTGTTCCAGATCTGGAGGATATCGTTAACTTTGAAGAGTTGGTAAAGGAAGAGAGTCTTTCTGAGGAGACCCAGAAAGCAGCCAGGTACTTTTATCTTTTTTTTCCTTTAGATACAAGACTACACTGTATGACATAGTACATAAGATAAACATTGAATGGAATGGAATAATGTTTATTATGTTCCTAACTTTTCAAAAGCTCTTTATATTTCCCTTTTTATGTCATGTTGTTTTTACTTGAAAATATTGCAGAAAGGTTTGCAAAAACTATTTACACACACTAGGGGGCAGCAGTGAGCACAAATGCCCGGCACAGGCAATCCTAACCACAGCATTTGGGGAGCAGTTAAGGGTTAGCTGCATTGCTCAAGAGCACTTCACTTATGACCTGTTGACTCTTGAAATCAAACCGGCAACCTTCCGATCACAAGCCCACTTCTCTAACCACCAGAAAACGACCGCCGCACTATTTTTGTCTGCTTTGCATCATATGATTTTATTATTACTTGGTTGTATATTGAAATACAAGTTAATGTAATCTTTAAAAATGGTTGAGGTTTGTAATACATTGTTCTGAATTTAAGCGGTGTGTTACACACATCGCCATCCATGGACTGGAGAGGATCATTTGTGCATGCTGTATTGAAGAAATGTTTTGATACTGCTGTTTTTCACTAATACTTAAAATAGTTTAAAAGGTTTCTATTGAACATCTAACTGATTTGTTTGGAAACAACATTTTATTTCAGACACCTAGACAGTGTACTGAGTGACCTGACCAGTAACTCTGCTGAAGGAACTGAGTACTTTAAGATGCTGGTGGGAGTGTTTGCTCCAGAGTTTCGCAGCGTGAAGAATATGCATTTAAGGAACTTTTACATGATTGTTCCTCCTCTGGTAGGCAGTAATCTACACTCATCATTTCTTTATATTAATTTAAGTTTATCCTATGAAATGTATAAACAATTCACCAGGATGGAATCATCAGGTTCTATTTGACATTTTTGTCCAAATTTAGTTATTCACATATTAAACTATAACATATTCTTTACATAATGTGAAGTGGTTTTTTTTTTTAGTTCTGTGATTTTTTTCGACTTACAGATACATTTAGCTATATGGAAAGCAAAATCTATGAAGCTAAATATCTCAACTTATCAGAATGTTATCATTTTAAGGGGATGATTTGATATACTCTGTTTTATGTGCATTCGTATTGTAATATTTTATTTGAAATGCTTGTTTAGACGGTCAATTTTGTGGAGCATTCCATTAGCTGCAAGGAGAAGCTAAACAAAAAGAACAAAAGTGGAGCGGCATTCACTGATGATGGTTTTGCCATGGGTAAGAGTTGAATGTTAATCAGACTGCTTCTGTTGGTGCTGCATTCATATTTGTATTATCAAAGTATTCAAGAACTAAAAAGTGCTTTCATGCGAGAAACTAAAACAAAATAAAATCAAGAGCAATACAAAAATTCTCTTAAAAAAATCTATTCCTCGATCCAATGAAGCATAAATCATAAGTCTTCTAGTATTATCTTGTGATGGAGCAGAACTCCAGAGTTATTGGCATTGTCTGATCTAAATTATGGTTCAGAACTTCTTATTGATATATGTTATATAATAATACATTACTGTAAAACCGATGTGGCATCAATATCAGTCAATTTTTTTGGTATTGTGGAAACTCCAATCTCTTATTGTAATAATTCATTGTCCCCATTGTATGTTTTTTAAGGTGTTGCTTACATCTTAAAGCTCTTGGACCAGTACCAGGAGTTTGACTCGCTGCATTGGTTTCAAGCAGTTCGAGAGAAATACAAGAACGAAATGAGCGCAGTGGTGAAGGAGCAGAATATTCAGGCCACTAATCAAGATGAGAAGCTTATGCAGACTATGAACTTAACTCAGAAGAGACTGGACATTTATCTGCAGGTTTGTTATAAGTGTGACTTGTCTCTTTCAATCCAGAATATCTTTACCAGCAAGTTCTCAACTTGTGTTTTGTACATTATTTATTCATAAGGTACTTTATACGCCATTTCTATCCTTATTAATACTTATTCACCAAGATTTAAATGGTCATTAATTGTTCACCGATTATAAACAGTAATAAATGGACAAGAGAATACTGTGCTTCTGTGTTAACTTACAGATGTGTAATTTATGAATAGTTATAATATACAATTCCAGCTTAGCGTTGTGTTATGACACATTGTGTTCCAATATTATTCATCACTATGCTTCTATTTATTTAATTTATTTCTTTGATTTTAACCCAAGCTGAAGAGTGAAACACACATTTACACACACTAGTGAGCACACACTAGATGGCAGCAGTGAGCACACATGCACAGTGCGGTCGACAGCCCTAGCCACTGCACCTAGTATATGTTAGATGTTTTGATTGAAGGCACTTGAGTCGTGACCTGTGGATTCTTGGAAGTGAACCAGTAATCTTCTGATCACAAGCCCAGTTCTCTAACCACCAGGAAACGACTGCCCCCATGTCATATTCATGCAAAACTCTACTCACACAGAGCAGGTGCAGAAAAAGAAATCCAGCCACACTGTTTTTGTTTTGTTGAAGTTATTTTTGATCTAATAAGACTTGTTTGTAATTGTTTTGTTGCTTTCTGAAATGACTTTCCTAAAATTCCTCTGCAGGAGTTTGAGCTGCTGTACTTTTCACTGAGCAGTGCACGAATCTTCTTCAGGGCTGATAAGACTGCAGCAGAGGAAACCCAGGAGAAGAAAGTGAAAGGTGAGTTATAATCAAATATTATATTTGTTTTCTTCTTTCGTCTGCACCCAATACGCATAATTGATTTGGCAATTTTGTTATGCCGGTTGTACTTCCCGACACAGCCCTCACTTAAAAAAGTGGCTCGATAAACCAGGGAATGTTGATGATCTTGGGCATTGTAAACATAAATCAATTAAACATAGAGTCTTCTGCACTAAAATCTAAACCAAAGTGTGGTCTAACATGGAATTAAATCCACTGTAAAATATTTTCAGAAAATGTGACCAACCCTTTTTTAAGAGTAAGACTATACAGGCAGTTCTCAGTAGTTAGTGGGTAAAGCCCATCTTTAGAAAGGTCGTGCTGCCCGCTACAACTGGAATTTGTGATTTGTTCAAACTTCATATCGCTGACCAGCTTAATTGTGATGTTTAAATGTACATTCAAATGTAAATTAGAATTTGATGCCGATAATAAAACTCCTGTGACAGAGGTTCAATTCTCAGTTCAGCTTTAGCAGTCTGATGCACATTATCTTGTCAAATAGAGACTACAAACTTTATGTTGAGTATAAAATAAAGTCAGTCACATTCTCTTATTCTGTATAAAATGCTTGGTATTATTGTGCAACTGAAATAGCCAAGGCCTTTAAGCAAACTACCACCTCGATTCAGTGTATGTCTTGCTACAGTTCTAATACTTACCTTTGTATCAATGGTATCTTAAAACATATACAAATCACAAAAATCTGTCCAACTGACACCATGATGGAAATTGTCTTTTGTCTGTTTGTCTAGCCCATCAGTAAAGACCCCTCATAACTTGATGTTTTGTGTTGGGGTTTGCAATAACACAATATTTCCTATAGATGGCACTGATGAGCGTTAAAAAACCGGCATCAATAAAAAACTGTCCAAAACATAATTTTGTTATATTTCTTTCACACACACAACGAAAATAACAGAATGTGAGTTCACTAAACCCCAGTTGTCTTTTTGATTATGACTTCTGTGTCTTCTCAAGTGCTGGAAATGAGCAGCACTTTCAATATTTTGCTCCAATTTTTGTTGGTATTGTATTGTGCTCCACAGCCAAGATGCCTATTTCTACTCTTTGTGACTAAATTGTGTCTTTGTTGGCCATTTTGGACTGTAAATTTAATACAGACCCCACTTTTTTGGTATTGCTTATTTTTATCTGTAATTGCACCCCCGCTTTGTACAAGAATTACAGACGACATGGTCAGATAGGATGGACGAAACACTCCACCCATCTCCATCTTTTACGTAAAGTAAAAGTCTAGATGATCTTTTTCATCCTCGTGGAGTACTCTACGAAATCTGTTTTTCCACAAGAGCACGCTGAATCGAGGGCCACCCTGACCAAAGCACACATTTCATGTCTTTCGATTCATCTGCAGTTTTTACTTTTAAAAAAAATGGATTTATAATTGGGTATAACAAGGCTACATAAAATGCTCACTTATTGTAAAATGTATATTTTATTCAGTTTATTCGATCCAAATTTACTCTTAATTTTACCCCAATTCATATTATTTATATTGTTTAACTCTTAAATTGCCGCAGTTCAAGTTGTTGGTGTCAATGTCAAGTTGTAACTGGAGGCTTTTTAGTTCTAGTTCAAATGTATTTTTTGCCTTTCAGAAGATGCTGCTAAAGTGGATGATGCTTTCTCAAGGGCGTCTGCCATCTCCGAATCAAGTACCAAATAAAGAACTACATTCAACACACTTCAAGTAGTGAGAACTAAACAACACATTTTGAAAGATGGTAGAGCACCATACTTTTACTCACACAACCACTGTTGACTATGATGTTACACTACATTTTAGTAGTGGTTATGACATGTCTGCCTTTAAAAAACATTCTTCTGATACCAACTCTTGCTATTATTCATGTTTGTTAGCTGTACACTGCTGCTTACTCCCAATGGCTTGCGGTAACTTCACATGGAGCATGTGTAAATACTCATACTTTCACTATTAAAAGTGAAATTACCTCGAAGATGATGTATTCCCACTGTACTAAAAATGAAAATGTTATCTTACATGGTGTGCTTATGGTGGGAAGCGTTTGATGTTTGTTCAGCATCATGTGTGTTTAGTCGGCTTGATGCGTGAAAGCCAGTGAAATCTGTCTCTACCAATCTTTGATTTACTATGTCCTGGTCTAGGTGTTCTAAACTGATCAATGGGGGGGTGTTAATATTAACTAAATAACATTATTTAAATGCTGTGGCCATGTCATGGTGTTATACGTAGATAGAAATGCACATGCATAATTTCTTTATCTATTAAACTATTACATGTCATCCCACGCCAAGACAGCTACATGCAGACTTTGTGAATACTCATCCTCAGAAGAATGTGTTTAAATTCTAGGTGATACTTGGGGGTCATTGTTGAGTGGTTGTTTTCAGTCTATCGACTGGCACGCATACCTTCACCGCCGAGTTGCCACTTAAGACTTCTGAACGTTAGCAATTGTATTTGGTAAAAACTGTAAAGCTATTCTTGTAAATAAAACAAACCATAAATTGAAACCCAGGATTTAACTCTTTGCCCTTGAGCTGTTAATGGTGTTATCCAAATGTCATCTTCCTTCTATTTAGGACATTTACCTAGAAGATTCAACATTGTTCCTAAGACTAACTGCTCCGCAGGGCCCTTGGTCCCCTCCCACAGAAAGACAAACACTGGTTCAGGAAAGCCGTTCTGCTTTATTACAAAGGAAAGAAATACGCTTTCAATGTTCTCAGAAAATACAAGATTGGGCCGTTTTTTTTTTGTTAGCCGTAAAACCAGTTTTCCTTTTCCTATGAAATGTTATTATTCAAACAGCTGCAACTGAAATGTTTATTATTATTTTCATTTTGGGGTATATATGTCCTGGGTTTGAGAAAATCAGGCCTTCCTTTCTTTATTTTGTCTTGGTCTTAAGTGCACAGGGTAACAAGTCCTGTCTGGCAGCTTAATAATATTAACACTTTTAATTATTATTATTATTTAGTTTGTTTCTAACACATAATGCCACCACTGCCCACCTCCTAAAAACGAGGCTGAGCAAAGAATAATTAACTTTTTTCCAAAATAGACGTCATGTATATATATATATAGATACGACTATCTATATATATGATATATACACATTCGTACATACATATCTTTATTCATGTGATGTCCAAAAAATAAAAAAAATGTACACATTTATTACAAAATCGTAACAAAGACTGAAAAGTGTTTTTCCTCTGGAGCAATGTAGCTTAGTCACAACTTTGTGGGTGATGGTCCACAAGCTGTTCCCACAATGGTCACTAAAACAGTCTGAATTGTAATTATTGGGTTTAGGCAGAGAAAACCTGACCGGGTGGAGCATCGGCTAGCATCGTTAAGATGATGAAACAAAGGAATGTTCTGGAGAAGAAGAGAAGCAAAAAACCTATAGGACAAGGAAGTAAATCCATGATGTTAACAGCAGGCTGTGTATCTTTCTGGACAAAATCAGAGTAAGAGCATTTTTGCCAGATAAAAAAGCACAAAACATTTTTTGTGTTCTTTTATTACTAAATAGTGCAACAATGAACATTGCATTTCTTCTGCCCTTTCTTATTCACATGTATTGGATTGATTTTTTTTCTGTCCTGGTCACTAACTAAGTACGTTTCGGAAAACGAAACGTAACCTTTAGGTTGTTACTGCTGTGTGTTTGTCGTACTGCAAGTCAGTTCTTCTGCCAGAGACCAAACGGGCTTTTGATCAGAGGCATAAACAAAACACAGACCTGTGCTCGAAAGGAAAAAAGGAGAAAAAGCATGAGGGTATTTAAAAACAGTGAAAAGGTGTGTTTTGAGTGTCTTTTTGGGCAGCACATCATTTGTAGGGCAGGAAGTCTCCTCTTATCAATAAAGGAGAAGAGCTCCTGCCCCCTTCTAGCAGTCCTTGTCCAGACAGGTGAGGAATAAAAGCAGATTGTGGTTGGCCGTAGCTGGCCCTGAAGTCTGCTCCTGCAGCTCAGGTACCCAGAAAAGATCCGCATCAGAAAGCCTGCTGTGCTGGGTTGTAGTTGAAGGTGGTTGGTACGTGAGGCCGCTCCTCAAGTTTGTCATATTCAAGATGAAACTCCTATAAAAAGGTAAAAAAGCACATTTAACAAAAATAGAAAATAAATATGAATAAATGTACAAAAGGTGAAACAAATTTTGTGTCTGCATTTACTGTCTATATGCTTCCCTCAAACTATGTGCAAATTATTACTTTTCATCTACAAGACAAACTCACCAGATCTGAGCTAAAATCATAACTAGGCTTTTCATCCTAAAGGTAAAGGCCTTGGCTAAAGAGCAATATAGCACATTATAACTCCAAACTGTTCAAATGAATTAAAATGATCCCATACAACAAAAGGTTTAAATAGTATTACAAGCTACTTGCACGCATTTAAGGAAAATTGAGCTTGTGCTCATACCTGTATGATATTAATTGTATTAAACGTTGTGTAATAAGTTACATGTACATGTTTATACTTTAATAGATGAAGAATCTCACTTACAGATATAATGGAATCATATTTTACCTTAGCTACCTTCCTCCAATTAAGACAGTCAAAGAAATAGTATGTCCCTCGCTCATAAGTGTTGGTCTTGAGAGTGGGCTCCATGCCTGGTGCTCGTGTAATCCACACCCTCTCCTCCTTATGGTACCTCCAGTCTCGGTTAAAGCTTTGACAGAAAAGAAATTCAGCACTTTTCCTTTTGGAATTGAATATTTGATTGAAATGTGTGTAGGGTCTTAAATAGTATGGAGTATTGCATACAGTTCCACAGCAGCCAGAAGCTGTAAGAGATCGCCTCCGTTCATGTAGTACAAGTAGAACAGCAGATCCTCCCCATATCTTGCTAGTTTTATTGCAGCAAGCTGAAACAATACATTAGATCTTAACTAAGACTATTCATTTACTGGACTGAAGTGACTATCCACACATAGATACTTAGACTGCGTTACTATATGTATAAGCAAGGTAAAAATATTAGTTAAAAATTTATAGGTGTATGTTTGACGAATTCAAAAAAACTCCAGTTTTCTGATGAAATTGTCTCTTTTTTTTCACAGCTGTATATAAATGATGTGATTTATACATACGAATATCTAGAACCTCTATATAAAATATATTCAAATCTAATTTCACAGCAGTATGTATGTATGTCCTGTTTTGTAAACAGCTGAATCTGGAAATATGCTCACAAATACAGAAGGCACATGGATAATGTGAACCTCACCAAATAAGTAAAGCATTGAGCATAATAACTGCCAAAACAGAATGCGTGTTGTGAACCCAAATGATAACAGCCACAGTTAGTTTTCTTTATATATTTCACATACCTTGTCCCTTATGTGAATGTTTGTTAAATATTCCGAGGGAACATGGAAGTCTGAAAAAGAAAGTTTCCCTGTTACAACGGTGCTTAACATTGTCAAGACTTCAAACTCATAATCAAAGCAAACACTAACCGATGTCCTGTGGTCGGCACGGTGCAGACGCCCAAGGAGAAGCAAACTTGGGATAGAGATTTCTGTTGAATGAGTCAAACACAAACATCAATCCCATGCAAAATGTAACTAGGTAAAACAGAAAAGGCAGAAAGAATTCGAATACGAAAGGGTGAATGCTTTCTCTAGGGAAAATTCAGCGTTTCTTACTCTGGAGAGTTAAGGTTGAGTCCCAGTGTAGTCAGGTCACTTCCTAGTGCCAGGTGAACCATCCCGGGGTCTGTCTCCGCTGCTCGGATGAAGGCCAACAGTCCGATCATTCCAAACTGGTCTGTCACCATGCCTGTAGGAATGTTTGTCACTTTACCTGTTAAGAAAGCAGCAACTCAGAATTTACAACTGCAGCAGACAAAGATTTTATTGGTCACTTCAACGCTTCTACACCAAACACTTGTACACTTGGTACTAATGGAAGTTCAGAACTTTTATTATGACTGATTATCATATCATTACTGCTTATCTCAGACACCTTGTACATGCAAGAAAGCAATCACAACATGCTATGCATTTTAGTTGGACAAACATGAGGCTTGTTTGTCTTTGAACAGAAAGTCTAATACTGGCTGATAGCACCACTGACATTTGTATCGGGGCAACAGATTTTACGGCATCATTGCATTATGCTATACTGTGTGCAGTGCATGAGAAAAGTGAATTCGTAAAACACATATGGTTTGATTTATACTCAGATCATGTTAATAGTGAATCCATTCAGCTGTTCCAGGTAAGGTTCATTGCCACAATGATTGATAGGGATGTAACAATTCAGAAAGAATCGATATGAATCGATTCGCTTGGCTAATTCTCTAAAGATGAACTCATATTCACTTTAAACAGCAGTAAGCATTGGCACTATTATTTTTTTAAAACAAAACATGAATCTAATGGTTTTGTATATAACATACAACTTACTCAAAAAATACATTTATTGTTTAAATAAATAAAAAATTCACAGACAATTTTAGTGTATTGTTACACCACATGACCAGACTACACATTCCAGTGGCTACGGATTCTTGGCACTAGTGTGCTAGGAGAAAATCCTGCTGCTCCACCTGCATGCTATGTGAATTCTATCTATTTATAAACTTCCTAGGATGTTTATTTCAAGTTAAGTGTCTCCAATTAATCTGACTGCATGTTTTTGGACTGCGAGATGAAACCGGAGCTAAACTGGAAACCCGCATGGACACAAGAAAAATATGCAAACTTGACACAAAAAAGTCCTGCCTCACCCAAGGATGGCCCCCGGAATTGTTTTGCTTTAGGATGACAGAGGTCCCTACTTAGCCACTGTGCTGCCCTTGCTCTACATTGTGCAAAATGTTTGTATATTATAATGGTTAATACAGCTGACAGTCAGTTTACGGGTTTTAAGTAATGCTTACCATCAGGCAACACCTGGATCCCCTTCTTTTGCTGGTTGTTGTTCTGTGCTGATGTCTTATCACCTGGGAACTTGGGTCCATCTGCACTAGAGCTGCTCTTGGCTGATGAGTTCAAGTTCTAAAACCCATAAAAAAGCCAATGAAAATGACAACAGATTATACCAGAGTTGCAAATGTATAAACAGTCACAAACATTCATACTATGTCATCTATTGTGTATGAAAACTAAGGACACTGACTGATTTGCTTTCGTCCGTGCTCAACGTTGGGTCCTTGTAGTTAGGCCCAGGCAGTGCAGGAAAATCTTCATTATGAATAGAGAAGTCTTGGGACTGTTCAGTCGAAGGCTTCGTCACCATCCCAACTAAAAACATTTATGATTATAATCAAGGCCTGACTACAAAGCAAATAGATGCATTTTGTTGATGTTTTGTTTTATTCAGCATTCAAGTCATTTTAGTCTTACATGTGGAAGATAATATTACCATAGGGAGCCCTTCCAGCCAAGGGGTTATGCAATGGTGTTGGATTGCCATTTCCTTCCCTCCGACTCCTGTCTGCTAATGCAGGGAAGTCAGAGAGGTCCAGTCCGGTCACGTTTTCACTCCCATCTGTAAAACAGAACACATGAAAGTGTAAAAATGTTATAAAATGAAGTGTCTCTCAAAACTAATGAAAAGTTGTGCTGCACTGAATGCTGTGATTGTCTGTACTAGCCATCAGATTCTCCCTAGTTCTCTGATCAATTTGTAGATTTGAAAGAAGACATGTTAATAGGCAATTTTCAAAACAAATTCAGACAGACTTTGTCAGGACCACTGAGACAATGGCTTAAAAGCAGTTTGTGAAGGTGAGCTCATCAGTTGGCTCATGACAGAGAGGGTTACTCAAGTCTGCTGAAATTATGACCTCTGCTAGTTTATCAAGGTCATGTAGATAAAGACACATAATATGGAGGATAATGGAGTTCAGTGTGTGTGAACTCTGTGTCTATACGTAATAACTTCCCATGTGGGTGAAAAGATGTGTCCGGTTTGGAGTACTCCAAGCTTGGTTGTAATTAGTGATTACTAAATATACTAGTGAGGATGTTATAAAGTCTGTTCCTAATTTAACTTACCAGTTCCATTGAAGATGTTGTTCGATAAAGAGTTCATACCAAACCCCTGACTTCGACCCATTCCAAAACCTGACATACTAAAGAATGATACAAAATGTGTTTGTTAGTTTAGGTGCAGTCTAGATAATAAACGTACAATAACAGCCAAATTGTGAAAACTACCACCAATATTCAACATTCTTAACTAAACTAAGTAGGTATCACACAGCTGTCTTCCGTAATGTTACACAAACCTGTTGATGGTAAAGGGCTGGCGTGTCGGCTGTGGCTGCTTTGGCATGCAAATAATGCTAGGCGAACTTCGGTTGGGACTTCCAAGACCCGAGCTGCCCATACTGTTGGTCCTGCCACTAAGACCCATGCCCTGGCCGACCTGTGAGTGATTCATCATGTTCCTGGAGTTCATAGGTAAAATGCCCCTATGAACAGAGCATAAAACATATTATAATAATGTTATGCAAAACTGTGACTCCCACAGCCAGTACATAATACACAAGGCCAGCTTACCTGTTCGGTGAAGGTGGAGTATGTAGAGACATTGTTGGGACACCTGTGGTTGGCGTGCTGTGACTTGGTAACTGAGTGCCTTGCGTTAAACTGCGATTTAATTGAGGATTGTTGCTGCCAATGCTCCGTATTGAGAAGCCTAGTGTACCTGTAACAAAAAACAGCAATAAACCAGAGTAAGTCCTCCCTTCTGCGTTTTAAACAAATATCATTTTACAGACACATAGTCAGGCGTAAAAATGTGCACAGGGTAAACTGAAAAGTACTCACTTTGTGGACCATACAAACTCGCACCAAGCTGCGACAATTGACCTGAAGACGATGGTGAAGGAGATGCCAGAATCTGAAAGAAAAGGAAGGAGCGTTATTTTATTTGATGCTCAAGACAAGCATTGCATTCCAACGAATCTTCTATGGTAGCCAAACGTCCACTGACACTTACGTCTTTCTCCGATCGATGAGGGAACATCGACGGCTGGCTATAGTACATACTCTCATCAGGGTAGTCACTTTCGACCCCCTCAAACTTCTTTCTCGTAGCACTGAACATGCCGTTCGTCACCTACAATAACATTTAATGTTAGAGCTTCTTCTGTATTCATAGAAACACTTTACAGAAATCCATTTTTTAAATTAACAACTATACTACATCAAAAGTTGATTTCTTTTGCAGCACTTGAAGAAACTTCCCAACACAGACTAATGCACCAGATGGATGTTCGAACATATTTTTTCTATTTAATTTCAAACTGTAAAATTAACAAACCACATTCACAGATTTATTTACTGTAGAAGTTCGTGTTTAGGAAGTAAAACTTTAGTAATAGCAGCTGCGTCTCTGGAGATGGTATAGTTTGTGCGGATGCCACCGATATAGATTAAGTTCTGATTAAGTTCCAGGGTTTAGAATGTTTTACGTCTCTTTAAAAAAGCATGCAAGCCATTGAAGTGGGATTTATTCAAAACTTGCAGGAACATCGTTTTTATATTACTGTCATGAACATTCTTAGGATTCTTATTATGATAACAGTAAATACTGACAAACATACCATCACACACACTTTAGTTTTTATTAAAATGACAGCTCCAGTCTACATTTTCAAACATGAAGAAGGCAAAACAGATTTCCAACTAAACATTTGTACTAAAATAGTCTGAATATAATTATCAGCTAAAATTCATAATCGACATTGCCATTAGACTTATTTTAAATCGTTAATGTATTCTCTCTGTGTGTGTGTGTGTATTGTTTACATGCAGTGTAATTTGAAATTGGGGTTTTGCACTCTGAATATATAATTATAGAAAACTTTAAATGACAGACTATATAAATGACTGGATCGGTTGTTAGAAACCAGGCTAAATCGGTTATGCTACTAGAATGAAGGACTAGCAAACCCCAGCTAAATTAAATGGACAGTGATTGAGCCGCTATAAATAACCAAGCTAGCACGGTGATGCTAAATGTTGTTAGCCTAGAAATTCAGTAGCTATCGAACTACAAAAAACCGAGAAAAATCATTAAATCCTGTTTCTAATGCATTGCAGTTAATACCAGGGTGTATTTCGCTGACTTTTGTATTGTAATAAATATCGCGTTTAAATAAGTACCACAATACGACTTGTTTTTTTTATATTTACTAACAGGATCACTAGCCTGAAGCTAACCGCTTAGCTAACAAGTGGCTTTCGTGATAGAAGAAAAAGCGTGTAGGCCCGCAAATGTAACCTACATTTCTTTGTTCTATAATTTATAATAAACTACTGCACTAAAGACTGTATAAGAACAGAACAGCAGTACTGCTGTGTAGTATACTACAGTCTTCAACAGTACTTTACTATGCGGGTTTAGAGCTCTGTAGCTAATGGCTAAAGCAGCTAGCACAGACAAAAACAGAGAGCGACGGGTCGGAGTATAAAGTGCATAACACGTCCAAACGTTGCACGTACACAACGATAAACTGGTAAACCGTTTCGATCTGGTGGCTGTTTGTGTTCGAGCTGAAGTGGACAGATTTTGTTATTTGTGCTCATAAAGATAAAATCCACTAACCGCATTAATTTCCCCTCTGACCGTAGATCCAAGATGGCTGTGTATCCTGCAGCTGAGAATGCTGGGTGAATAGCCTTTACCCTCTAACCCCTTACTCACCCTTTCATCAGTATCAACTTTTATTGTTCATTATAGTCATAAATGTATTAATTTACCTGATCACATAATGTGCTTCTTTAATAGGGCTGACGAGCATTTATCTACATGTGCAGTATTTTATTCATAATAATGGTCTACCAGGGCAAATGGTTCCTAAGGTTCTGAGTTGGGTTCTTACTGATGGATCCTTACTAAGAGGCAAGCATAAACAAAACAAATGCATTATCACTTTCTATTTTAGGTACATTTTATTGCAGATGATTAACAGTTATTAAACTGTTTTACAGAAGACATTTTGTTAATGAGGAAATAGTATACATAATAACAACCCTTGATATTACAACTACTGATACTGCTAATAATAAAATGTTATAGTAAATACTATGAAAAACGATGACGGATAAATTAGTTTGTATCGTGTATAGACTGAGAACAAGAAAGCAACATGCACTCACTACTACAGCCTTTTATGCTAGCCACACTACTGCTGGTATCCAGGTTTAAATCTTAAACGGTACTCCTGGTTGGCTGGGCACCTACACTGGGACCAAAACCCTACAGGACTGATGCTTTGTTTGGGGTCTTTCTGCCTTATATCCAGTTTCCCAGAGACACCAGAGCTACTGCAACTTGCATCCAGGTTCAGTTCGAAATTTGGACATAGTAACTTGGCCAAAATGTTATTGATTCTTATTATAAAATGTGTTAATATTTTTCATATTTTAAAATTCTAATTAATAGGCTACTGATCTTACATACATTTTAGAACAGTTTGGATTTGTATTTCAAGTGCAAATTCTAGTTACAGGAAATGCAAACAATCAATAAACAGTTCATATTAAATGCTAAATAAACCCAACTGCATTCTTATATTTTCATTTTTCAAACTATCCAAATATTTTTCTTCTTTTAGTTTGCATATAACCAAAATATTAATAATTGCAAACAATGTATCATTGTATTCAGCCACATGACATTGAATACCACTGATAGTAGGCCCAAACTGGGATAGCTAAGTGGCATAACTTAAATGGTCATAGTTAAGTAAGGTGCTAGTGCATAGATACATGCAAAAATAGGAGAGACTCAGACCTCCCCATATTTATCCACATTCCACTGAGCACTTCACTTATCACTGCCACTTGCCCACACTACAGCCTGGAACTTCATTTAATATGTATGAGAAGGGGCAGGCTGGTTATCATTTTTGGCACATATAGAAGGCAAAGCTCAGAGCTAGACACATAGTTTAGTTGAATGCTGGGACATAAAATCACTTTCATTCATTTAGGCTTTTACTAAAAGGACTTTTAACTTACGTCATCCGTTTAGTAAGTATTGATTTTATTTGTGTCTTCAGTATGTGCAATGCCAGTTTAAATTTGAACTTGTTGCTATAAAATAAATGGGTGATGTTATTTATTGATGATTTGTTTTGAAACTTTTAATGACAATGGATTATTTTTTGTCTAATTAATGTAATTTTTTAAAACTTTTTTTTTGCTTTAAAAGGCATCATGAAAGGTGGAAGTTGGAAGAATGGGGAATGTTATTAAGGGAGTCGCAGCTTTTATCCCATTGGATCGATGTCAGCGTTTTTTAGTGGGAGACTTAAAAGAAATGCCCCTTGATTGCACTTTGGATCTGAGTAATTGCCATCTGCGTCACTTTCCTCTAAGGGCCTGTGCCTTTAGTGAACTTGTCAAGCTATATTTGAGTGATAACAATCTAAGCAGCCTTCCATCTGAGCTTCACTGTCTACAAAAGCTTCAGCTTCTGGCATTGGACTTCAACTGCTTTGATGAGCTGCCTTTGGTGGTTTGCAGGCTTCGACAACTTAACATCCTCTACCTTGGAAATAATAACATTTACAAACTGCCGAAAGAGCTAGCAATGCTCTCTGAATTAAAAACGTTGTGGCTCGAGGCTAACTGCTTTACAAAGTTTCCAGCCGTAGTATGTAGGCTTCCAAACCTCAAGACCCTTCATTTGGGATACAATCAGTTTCGTTGCTTACCAAGTGAATTGGCCAGGTTAAAAGAATTACGAAGTATATGGTTAGCAGGTAACTTGTTGAATGATTTTCCAACAGTGCTGTTAGAAATGCATGGTGTGGAAGTCATTGATGTAGACAGAAATCAAATATTTTTTTTCCCAGAGCTAACCCATTTGAGAGGACTGAAGCTGGTAATATATGATCATAACCCATGTTGCAACGCACCTTTGGTTGGAGAGGGTGTGAAACGAGTGGGTCGCTGGGCTGATTGTGTAGAGGAAGAGGATGAGGATATTCAAGAAAAAACACCAGAAGTTTCCACAGAGACAAAAGGACAACTTCCAGAAAAATACTAATATGTACATTATTAAAATTGAGGGATCATGTGGAATTTCATCCAATAGGACATCACATACAAAGTAACATAAATATTTACTTTAATGCGCTTTACGTATGCTTTTTGAAAATAACTATGTTTTATCCATCTATGTTCTATTCAACATATACAATTTTCAATATACAATATTATATAAACTTTTCACATGCTTCTGCATTCTGCAATGCAAATCTGCAAATATTATTTTAAGTAGAAATGAAGTCATTTGTTATATGTTTCAATAATAGATCTTACCTCTTTAATAATTCATATGTTAGATGACAATTTGGGTCTAAAGATGGATGTAAGAGTTCTAACAAACTTTAATTAGAATTCTATCTATTCTTGGTCTTTCCTGGGTTATTTAAAATGCTAGTACATCAAAAAGATGTTCTATCTAGATATGTGTCGTCTGAAGGAGATCCTTTTAAAGATGTTTTTATTTTGCCAATTTGACCAGGCTCCCTACCACATCATTATATACATTAAAATCTGCCAGACAGTAACATGTTAACACTCCTCAATTTCCCTGAGGGAACCACCTAAATGGATCAATAAAGTTTTGTCTATCTATCTATCTATCTATCTATCTATCTATCTATCTATCTATCTATCTATCTATCTATCTATCTATCTATCT
>JAOTRQ010000006.1:2576913-2590868 GCA_028565875.1 Hoplisoma paleatum | reverse complement strand
TACATCATATTTTCTAAGGTAAGT
This sequence comes from Hoplisoma paleatum, assembly GCA_028565875.1. NCBI lineage: Eukaryota > Metazoa > Chordata > Actinopteri > Siluriformes > Callichthyidae > Hoplisoma > Hoplisoma paleatum. The sequence continues at coordinate 2,590,844 of JAOTRQ010000006.1, read as the reverse complement.
CTGATTATTTTTGTGTTTGCCTTTATAACTTTTGTTGTAACATTACAATGCAACAACAATGTTGTAACTTTTCTTTCTCATAGATGCCAGTAACACTAGTCATGAGTCTCGAGTTGGCCTGGTGGCCAGTGTGGATTATCAAAAGAAAGCTGTGGTTCCTCTGGTTATGGTTTCTACCCTCACTGGCCTCTGTCTAATCTTACTTATTGCCATTCTCATCTATTGGAGGTAAGTTCCATTTTGGGGGCTGTAATTGTGCTCGCAGACGATTTAACAACGTTCAATCTCAATTTAATAAAGAGTTAAATAGACAAAAAGAGGACACAACAACTTAGTTAAAGAGATGTATCTGCATATGTATCTTCTGTAAGTTTTGTAGAATGAAGACTTAAAAAGTGCTACATATAGGGATGTGAATAATTGTAAAGTGCCTGATTTAGATAAAAAAAATTGTTGAGATCTTTTAAAACAATATTTTTTGGTTTATTGTGTCTTACATTTTCTTACTTTGATAATAAACCAAGATAGATTTGAATGTTTTACTCATTTGTTTTATGAGTTCAATCCTGGAACCGTGGTGGGATCTCATCTTCCTCCATTTCTGAGGAAGTGTCTCATTCTCTTTGCTACTTATTATATTTTTGTAATACTCATTTACGTGTATTAAGCTGAAATTCATTAAGGCACATGGCTCTGTTCTTAACGTATGATTTGTGTTGTTGACTCTATTAAAGTATAGGGCAAGATTAGAGACAGTGCGAGATTAAGTCTCTAATCTTGAAACCCATGATTAATTCTGCAAAATGCTGAGTTGTTGTTTGCATCCGTGTGCTGATGAAAGGGCCAGTGTATAATTATATCTAACATGGCGTGAGGTGTATTTGTGTCATGGTGGTGCATCGAGAGACTAAAATTGAGCAGTTTGTTGAATCTCCATTCTTCTCATCATGCTTTGTTGAGTAATGGACAAATGCACATTTGAAAAGATTCTTAAGGACAGCATTTTTTTTTACTATGGACAAGGCAACTGGGATAATTATGTTGTGTTGATGAACCTTTTTTTATCCTTGTTTGAATGCATACAATTTGGTTATTAGGGGGGAGATGCTGCATTGTAATTTTTCATAAATGTATTTTAATTTTAACAAAAAGATAAATTGAATATAAAGATAAAGAGAATTGTCCAGTTTTGTTTTAATTATACAGTAACTTAGGCTTTGCACTGTGACAGAGCGGGAGATGTTGGTGTCCACCCTTTAACATGATTCTGATTCTGAGGACTGGGGTTAAAAACCTTCCTACTAGTCACCATCTATTAAGAGATACTCTTATTTCAATTTGATTTCCCAAGAGCACACAAATGACATACTGGCTTATACAAGTTAAGCTTACCTGGTTACTTATGTCTAGTCCAGTGTTTATTCCTGGTTTGCTCCAAGTTTTTCCAGTGGTATCAATTCCTCCAAGGTCTGAAAATAGTTAGGAAAATAGGATGCATTAGGTTGAAAATCGAACTATTATATTAAAACATTTGTCTCTGATATTGTTCTGTGCAGGAACTGCTTTCAGACAGCCCATTTCTACATTGCTGACAGCACTTCCTCTAAAGTGATATCCTCCTCACTTCCAATTCTGAGCAACACAGGTCATTTTGATTATAATGAAGCTTTTGTAAACACGATTTGGTTGTATTCATATTCTTTTCAACATATATAATATAACACAATATAAAATATTATATAAGTATTTGTTTGCAGGTTTTTAAATGTTTGCTATACAACTACACACTGCACACTGTGTAGTTGTATAGTAAACAGTGTAAATTGCACCCAGTGGCACAATCTCAGCTTTTAAAGCATGTTTTAATTGTGCCAGATTACATAAAACATATTACTAATCACTGTTTGCAATTGTGCAGGGCTGATAAAACCCTGATGAACTTCCTCACTTAGACATGACCAATTACAGTTTTGCCCCTGGCCAGATGAAAATAAAAGCTTGATGTCTCCAGAGTAGTGGGCTAGTGCAAATCCTTCCAATCCTAGTGATTGTGTGTATGGTAACAAAAAATGTTACTAGATATTTTAAGGACTGTGTATTCTTTTTTATGTTTTGTCCGCCCAGATGATCATGAACAATTTACAGAAAAGCACTTTGTTGAACATGTCACAGAACTTCACAACAACAACTCCTTCTCCAGAGAGTTTGAGGTATGTTTGACCTCACATTTAGAACATCAGTCAGGCTATTTATAACAAGAGCAGATGTACACATAAATAATTGTTAATGACGTGTTTCATAATAGAAAAATTAGCAGTGTATTTGCTTGATATCTTTTATAAAACTCAATCATCATAACCATCTGCTTTTCAACTTAGGATGTGTGTTAGGATTATTAGGACCTATTTTTTCTTCGGATTTTATGCAGGCAGTAAAGATTGACAAATGCACTATGAACCCTCTGTTAATTCATGGCCCACTTGGCCTGCTCTATTCCTATTCTTTTTTGAAGATTAATTAAGACGTAGAGTTTGTGTTTGCTGACTTTTGTGTTAGTATTTTGTGCAAATGCACAATAAAAGCTTAATTAGCATTAAGTTGGAAATAGCTTTATAATGAGTTGGGCTTGTTAATGAGACATAATAGATTAAGATGTGATTGTCTTCTGAATGTTTTGCCACAACACAACTATTTATATTTTAAGCACAACTGAGGCATAAATAAAGAGGTTACTTTATATGTTCTAACATTAATGGACATAGGCTATTTGGTTCAGTTTAGTTTGCTTATGACAGTCACAGCATTTAACTCTTTTCACCCCTGTGCTTTTTTACAGGCATAGAAATGATTCTTTTGCATTTAATCTAATTCGTGCAGTGAAACACACATTTACACACTAGTGAACAAACACTAGGGGGCAGTAGTGAGCACACGTTCCCTGCACGGTGGACAGCTTTAGCCACAGCCCCCAGGGAGCAGTTAGGTGTTAGGTTCCTTTCTCAAGGGCACTTCAGTGCCCATATATACCCAAGCCCATATATACATATTAGATTGTTCTGTGCTAGAAAATAACCATAACACCATTATATCATATATGTTTTTACTTTAGAATAAAGTTTTATGATTTATTAAAATAAATATTTAGTTCAACTACATTATCGGGACAACGGTGTGTTGTGAATTGTGTACATTCAGAATATTAGGCTCATTCATCATTTTTCACCAGCTCTAAATCATACAACACATGATGTTTTTTTTCTACAATTGTTTAGTCATTACTATTTTCAGTTTGTTTTTGCCATGTGTGTGTACTGTTTGTCTTGGAATTTCATTTGTGCTTTCTTACTCCACTGATTAGATAATAAAAGAGTATTATGAGGTAAGCCATATCTCCACATTTACTTTATATCATCAGACAGCATTCAAAGTTTCTTGTTGCATGCATATCATATTAATTTGATCCGATTAGTGATTTTTTATGGGCTATGATAATAACCATGATCAAATGTATGCAGTGTGTTACAGTGTTTGTATGTTTGTTTTGTAGGAGATTCAGGCTTGCACTGTGGATCTGGAAACCACGACAGATATTTCCAACCACCCTGACAACAAGAGCAAGAATCGATACATTAACATTTTAGCCTGTATGTGACTCAAAAAGCAATGCGTGTGAATACTTAATACTCATTATTTGAATAGAGCAGGCATACATCAATACACTGCAAGGTCACTGTGTCTCAGTGTGAACACCTGAATATTACAGCCACATGTCCATTTTAAATGTTATTTTATTCATTCATCTTTTGTAACCTATTAATTGTGATCAAGGTTACACTACATCTGAGAGCATGGTGGAAGGAAACTACTTTTACATATGGAAAACATCAGCCATTTACTGCTATGCCAGCAGTTGGTGTATTTAATTTTATACATTTCTGGTTTCTTTATTTGCAACTATATTTACTATTATTGCAACTATATTAACTATTTTAGTCCTAAGGTATTTCCCCCCCAATAGTAAAAATCAAGGCAGGTGGACACAATGACATTGCATGTTTGGGACACTATTATTGGGAAATAATGCCTATAAGCATTAAATGATTCAGGCTCAGATATGGCTGAAGTCTGAGCTTACTAAACTTACAATTCATTTATTTTTGTTATTGGGGCATGAGTTGTCATGTGTTAGGATTAATTAACTGTACTGCAACTAAGAAATACAGTATCTATCTATTTACTGATTTACCCATCCATCCTCCATCCACCCAAGTACCCATCTATCCATCCATCCATCCATCCATCTATTTACCCATCTAGCTTCATATAGAAGTAATAAAATGCCAGTTTTAAACTTCTTTAGTTTTACAATTTGTAGGAGTGTTTGACAAAATGAACATTGTTGTTTCAGTCTATAAACTAAATAGAATAAAACATCACTGCTAATTTTGTAAAATTCAATATGCATAATGTACAATATGGGTGCATGAAGTTACATTAGTTACATTTAACATTAGTTCAAACTCAAATACACAAAATTATTGGAAATATTTAGCCAAAGTCATGTTTCAGGAAAAAGTCTAACAAACTAAGATTATTTTTTAATGCATTGATTTAGATGACCAAAGTAGAGTCAGACTCTTACCTCAGACTGATAAAAATGACCAGATTGAAGGGGACTACATTAACGCCAACTTTGTGGATGTGAGTATTTCTTGTTTCTTTTATGTTTTATATTATTAACACTAAGGCCATTCATCTTAGTGTTAGTTAATTTAAATAACGTTGTTTCTTTTACATTATTTAATAACTAACACAAAACATTTACCTTGTCTTTTCTTTCCCAACCAGGGTTTTAATAAACCAAGAGCCTACATAGCAGCTCAGGGTCCTCTCAAGTCCAGCACTTTGGATTTCTGGAGGATGGTGTGGGAGCAAAATGTAGGTGTGATCGTCATGATCACAAATCTGGTGGAGAAAGGCAAAGTAAGTAAACTTTTACTACTACTTACACTTTGTGTGACATATTTGTACATTTTTATTAAAATATATATCACCAGCATTAACATATTGTACACTAATAAATACAGCTGCTATTGAATAAATATTTATTCTGGATAATGCTAATACATTTTCTTTACAGAAAAAGTGTGATCAGTACTGGCCTTTGGAGAGCCAGGAACAGTATGGCTGTTTCCTTGTGACTGTTAAGAGCACCAAGGTTATGGCCTACTACACCCAAAGAGTCCTCACTTTAAAAAATACACGTATAAAGAAGGTATGAGACTTTGTAGTATAATAATTGTAAATGTTTTTCTCATTTCTTTTCATTACTGAGCTATTGCTTTTATTTTCATCTAGGCTTCCCAGAAATGTCGTGCTAATGAGCTGACAGTAGTACAGTACCACTACACACAGTGGCCTGATATGGGTGTACCCGAGCACCCCCTGCCTGTTATTAATTTTATCCGGAAGTCTTCAAAAGCCTGGACTGAAGACATGGGGCCCGTGGTAGTGCACTGCAGGTAACATCAGTTAGAATATTTAACATAATTAAAATAGAAACTGTTTATTAAATAAATATATGAACAAGAAGGTTCTAGGTTTCATCTCCAAGTGTGGGTTCCTCTGAAAATTCAGTTTCCCCCCCAACAGTCCAAAAACACCTTAGCCTGTTGTAGCATAGTAGTTAAGGTTCTTGTTTTGTAAGCAGAATGTTGCTGGTTTATATTGTACTACTGACAGATTGTCACTGTGACTATACTGAAACATAAATGCAGCCAAGTTAAATTAGAGGTACTGAATTGTCCTACAAGTATCTAACCCCACACGTGAACAGAGATCGAAGAAATTATGTTTTTTATGTTTTTGCTGGTATTTTAAAATTCTATTTTATTAGAATTAGTGTCCTGAAAGATCCATATTATAATTGGTATTGCAAATTGGTATTGTTTTTTAAAGAACTTTTGCATTTGTTATGCTTCTGGGAGAAGGGCACAACCAACAGGAATTAAGTGTCACATCAATACACTCAGAATTCATTTGTGTGTGATGTATGTGCTGATTTTTATGTCAGTGCTGGTGTGGGAAGAACAGGAACCTACATCGTGTTGGATAGTATGATGAAGCAGATCAGAGAGGAGGGCATGGTGAACATTGTGGCCTTTCTCAAGCACATCCGAACTCAGAGAAACTACTTGGTGCAAACTGTGGTGAGAAGATATTATTTTAATTTAGTGATATATATATATATATATATATATATATATATATATGATATAGATTATAAAGATTCTACAGGTAAGATGAAGACGAAATAACTTTTATTAATAAAGAAATGTTCGAATGTATTCGAATGTACAGTATGTCTTCATAGCATTGTTCATAGCACCAACAACTATTGCATAGATTTTTGCAAATCTGTATGAATTTTAGAAGTTTTTTTAAGTAAATATTGGTATGCAGTGTGTCAAGTGAACTGCTGACAGCTGAAAAAAATCTGATTTTTTTTGTTGAATTGCGTTGTGACAACAAAACAATTGCCTTTTGTAATTGACTTAGCTATTGTGTGGATATTCCTACAGTTGACATTTATCATTACATTTTGTAATAATTGTTTGTCATCAAAGCACATTCAGCTATAAAGTTATTTTTCCATTTTATTATGGTTGTGACTAGCCTGACCATTGTGTCTGTCAACACCCGCTTTTATGTAAATCTAACTCGATAATATACTAGACATTGTTAGTAATGACGCCCACATACGAGGTCTAACTAAAGACAGAATGACATGTCTTCAAAGTTTCTGGGCATTTTTCCACTGCTGGAATCTTACATACAGACATTTAAATTGAAAACATTAATATCCACAGATTGAGGAATATCTACATAAGTCTACTTACACTGCACTACACACTGCAAAGTCAATGCAAATAATTCAGCACCACACATTATTGTGACTCATTGTGTGTGCATTTTTTAAGATTTTTTATAGATTATCAGAAAAGCATCATAAAAACTGTGATTCTGTGAAACGGTGAATCAATTATTGATTTAAATTACAGCATTTTATATTAACATTTTTACCAGATAATTTATGTTTAATTAAATTTACCATTTAATATCAAATATAATACCAATCAACCACATTGACACTATCTGAATTGTGAGCCACAGTACATCTTGATCAGGACTTTTAATTTGAGGCATCATTATGTCAGGTTTACTAATCACTTGAGGTTTTAACCCTGTTCAGACCAATATGAGTGGGTGTTCACAGTACCTAATACTTTGATCCAGGTTTTTACACCGTCCCAGGGTTACCGGGGACGGTAAAGTGCTTTTCTCAAGGGCACTTCAGTCCTGACTGTCGACTTTTGGAACCAAACCGGTAACCTTCCGATCACAAGCCCAGCTCTCTAACCATCAAACCACAGTTGCTTACTAGTCAGGCACTTTAACCACTAGTCATACGTGTGTTTAAATATGCATGAATGGTACAATTAGACAATGTGATAGCACTCATTTTCTTTATACTATATTACTCTTGCAGGAGCAGTACATGTTCATTCATGACGCCCTGGTTGAGGCCATTTTAAGCAAGGAGACCGAGGTACCTGCAAACCGGATTCATAGCTATGTTAATGAAATCCTCACTGCTGGCCCTTCATGCATAACATGCCTGGAAAATCAGTTCAAGGTACAGAGTTCAATAGAGACAAATAGTGAAAATACATGGTTGTGATGGGGAATTGAATATATTTCCAGTGCTAAGTGATAATTAATTAATGCTTTCATGCTATTGCAGCTAGTGTGCGAGTCCAAAGCTCAGCAGGATGAATACAATGCTGCATTAAATGAGTGTAATAAAGACAAAAACAGGACCCCTGCGTTGATACCTGGTACGTTTCCATTTGTGTAGAAAAGTATAGTTATTGTAATTGTACACAGATACCTTGAGATTAACCAGACATTTTAGACTACTATATGTTCTTTTGTTTTTCATTGTTTTCCATGAAGTGTTTTTATTTTAGGAAATATAATCAAATTGGGGGACAGTGTAGCCTAATGGGTAGAGCTTTGGCCCATAACCCTGTCTGCTCCGGGATTATTGTACGATGCTCTTGGGGTCAACTTTTATACACGTTTTGATATGCGAAGAAATAATTTAGTTGTATAGTTGTATAAGTGTTAAATATTATAAGTTTATAATATAAGTTGATAAATTAAGGTTTTCTATTATTCTATCTTTCTAATCTGGTCTGGCCGTCTAAAATAAAGTTAATATTAAGAACCATGGGCCAAGACTTGATAATCTCTGTCTGTTTTAGTGGACAGATCCAGAGTTTGTTTATCCACAACAGCAGAGGAGATGTCTGACTACATTAACGCTTCATATGTAATGGTAAGTTGCTATGAATCATGTTGTCTTGATTTTAATGTTATTTGATATGGGAGTACCAATTCAGGGGTTTTGTTACAGGGTTACCAGCAGAGCAAGGAGTACATCATTACACAAAATCCTTTGCCAGGTACAATAAAAGACTTTTGGAGGATGATTTGGGACCACAGTGCCCAGGTCATTGTCTCTCTACCTGACACAAACATTCAGGTAAATGGCCTATGATTGTTGTTCGCTGTTCTGTAAAAAAAGTTTATACAGTTAAATAATAGAATAAAATGCTGCCTTGAACATTTAACATTTAATTTCATCTGTGTGTTATCAGACAGAGGGTACTGAGCAAGCGGTGTTCTGGCCTAGAAAGGACCAGTCTTTCCGCTGTAACATGTTTACGGTGTCTCTAAGAAGAGAGGAACATGTGTGTCTATCCAATGAGGAAATTCTAATTGTACAGGATTACATTCTGGAAGCGACCCAGGTAAAAAGTCTTTTCATGCAACGCAAGAATAATGCCATAATTCTTTTTAGACAGATGATGAAGCTGTTAAGCCACATTACACACGAAACAACAATAGCTCTGATCTAAAAAGTAAAGTGCTTCTGGGTACCTACATTCGAGCCAGTAATGAGAAGAAACAAAGTGTTAACCAAATCAAAATGTCCCCCTCGCAGTCTCAGATCCTCCAATTCTGCCTCTCTGACCGTCCCGCACACTAATCTTGTTACGCTGGGTGGAAGATCCTTTAGTGCAGCTGCCCCCAAACTCTGGAACTCTCTTCCACCATCACTCCGTAACTCCACCAGTCTGTTATCCTTCAAAAAACATTTAAAAACTTTTCTATTTGCATCACACTATTCCACCTAGTTATTGTATTGTTTGTTTTGTTTGTTAGTTTGTCTGTACTGTATTCTATATGCCATGTAAAGCGACCTTGGGTTTGGGAAAGGCGCTTTAGAAGTGTAACATATTATTATCATTATTAATTACTGTTACCTTTTTGTTGTTCTGAACAAGCTATGCATATCGTTTGCCTTCTCAGTAATATCAGTAGTAATTTAGACTTGACTATTCTATACTATTAGAGAAAACCCAATATTTACTTTCTTAATGGCTAAGTGGTTTCCACAAATTGAATTGTGAAGTGTGAGCAAACACATTCGGTAGTCTTTTATGTTTTGTGTTCATTGTTGGAATAGTGGTTTCCTATAGGCTGAATTATTGTTGTGTATCGACTTGTGTATTTTCTTTTATAGTTCTGCATCAAGGTTATACATGCCGTTAAGTAATTCACCACAACAACTCTAGGGGACTGAGTTTCTAAGGGTTTTGTCACTGACGATAGAATTAAAGTTGTTATACATTTTAGCTGATTGAAATAAAACAATGAATTATCTTAAATGTTGGCTCTTAAACGAAACATTGTAAACATCAGGACACTGCCATATGCAGTGATCAAATACTTTTACAAGTGCACTTATTTGTTTTGATGGCTATAGTGCTTCCCTTGCAGTCTGCGTCACTACTCCTCGTGGCCTTCATCGTTTCAACGTGTAGTTAGACAATATTGCAGAGCAAGTAGTGGGCAGAGCATTGGATCATTCAAATGAAAGGTAAAGAGTTTATATGCAGTTGGCGGTTGAGCAAGGTCATTATGCTTCTATGCCCCAGGGGGTATTGTACAATAGTTAATCCTGAACTCTGCCCTCTGCTTCCAAATAAACTTGTATTTGGAAGAATTTGTAAAGTACACCAGTATTTTTAATAAGTTGCTGAAAATATGGTCTAATCTTACTGCTGTTTTTGGTTTTGTTTTTATCTCATTAATGAATGCTCACCAAGAATTATTGAGTCATATTCAGTGCTCCCAGGTGGAGGGGTGTTTTTTTACTGCACACTAGTGAGTTTCATATCAAATTAATTGTCTTTTTCTACAAGCACAATACATTGTAAAAAGCGCTATATAAATAGTTGACTTGACCATATTTTATGAACTATTAGGTGCTATGGATTATAAGGTGCAATATTAACAGTATAATTTCATACTTGAGGTGCACCAGATTATTTAGTTGTAATCAGGGTTTAGGCCGGAACCAGTTAGTTGATGCTCTGATTTATTTTGCAATAGCACCTCATTATAGCAACTATGGAGAATTCAAGATAGCTGGCAAACTGCCTCCCAAAACAGAACTAATAACTAAACAAGAATCAGTTAATCACAGTTCAGTTTTAGTTTTAACTTCAATATTCAACGTTACTTAATGTTACTTTCTTAAAGTCATCTTAATGTTGCTGTAAGTTTTCTCTGTTTAGATTACTTTATACAGTTATTTGTTTATTTTTACTAAAAAATGCCAGCAATTGGTCATCTGCAAGCAGTGACTGGGGGTATTTTTTATTGTGTATATTCTAATAATTTAAATACAAGAAAAACAAAACTATGAACAAATTATTAGGGAAAAACATGTTCCTGTTGGTGCATATTCTGTATGAAGTTCTATTTATTTATCAGGTCGCCACTTTGTAACATCAGTGAGTGTGGGTGTATGGCGCCATACTGGCGCGCAACAAATCAAATCACCCAAATGTGACACCCAAACTTGGCGACTTTGTCACTATATTTAATGATTTTTTAGACCCTCTGGCAACTTTCTGTTTTAAAAAAATGCAACTAGCGACTATTTGTTATTGTTGGTGTTATTGGTGACTTTTGAAGACTCTTACATGATCATACATGCTCTTAAGTTACTGTACTCAGTAAGCAGCGAGTTTTGTCGTGATCCTCGTCCTACAACAATACTCAGTACAGTCTCGCATTCAGAGCAGAACCCACACTGCAAATAAACTGAATGCTCAAAGTCGCAGTTCTTTTTTTTACACAATGTAAATATAAATGTGTCTTCAGTGCGACACGAAAAGAATTTACATCATTTAACAGTCTGTCACCTCGTAGATGGCCACTCACATTGTCCACAGTGTGTCTCTTTGTAAAAAGCTAAATATATATTTGTATTGTAGTACTGATTTTTATGCCAAACCTTGTAATATAGAAACACTTTTAACATACTAACATTTAATATGGCAAAAACTTCATGAAGATTTATGTAACTTATCATTAGGTTATTAGTCATGAAGTTATTTTAAAAAGTGACTGCCTATTTCAAAGACAACTAAAATCATTCTTTTGTTCACAGTTCATTTGTAGCTATAAGATACAAAATAAGATACAAACTTGGATGTTTTTTACTTGCTTTCTTCTCTCCCACAACAATTTCCTCTCTATTTGCACATTATGCAGATTAGGCGATGCGGTCATTTAGCAACTTTTAGGACAGCCAAGAACTACATTCTTTACTGAGGAGGTACAACAGTGGCACACACATTTGTGCTGTTAAAGTGCACGCACATTTCATATTTTGTTCAGCTACTGAACCTATAACGTGACTATTAACTACTGAAAATTATCCGATTAAATATCCGGTGTACTGGCATTATTTCTGAACTGTATAGGAAAAAATGGCCGGCTATTCGATACAACCATAGTTATAACACAATGTGACTGAGATCTGACAGTTGCGGATGAAAACAAAACGAGATGTTATTTTATTGGGCGAAACGGGAAACAAGAGTAATTAGGAACAGCAGAAGTCCAAAAACCCAAATATCCATGCAGTTAACAAAGCAAGCGAGTAGGATGAAACTGACTCAAAAATAGTCGTACATGGAACCACAAGATCTAGAACGTTCTGTAAGTCACTGACGGAACAGTGATGATACAAACAGTGTTTAACTCCAGGCGTAAATTACAAACAGCTGTAAGCATTATGTTAGAATAATGTTTTTTTGACGTTTATAACACACAACTTTAAATGTGGATTTAAAAGGGAAATTCAGGTACAGTAGTTGTTTTTACAAATAAACATATCAATTTCTAACATTTCCATGCAGTTACACGTCAACCATAGTTTCACACATCTAGGTCCTCATGAATGTGGCTACAAAGTTGGCTAGAGAGCTCAGGGTGCATGTTCCCATTGTCTCCCATACCCAGTTTAGCCTGCAGTATAAGCAGACGCACACTTATCCGACCATAACAATATATTTCTGCTTAGATTTGTTTGCCTTTAGTAGACTCAGACCCCAAGAACATTTCTCAATGTTTATGTCCTAGAAATATACCTGGTAAGCAGTCTTTATATATTTCCTGACAGTTCTGGAAGCACTTCAGTTGTTTCTTTGTTTAAAACTCCTATTTGAATGCAGCACAATTGTTTTGTGTTTGGAGTGCATTCCCTTTTCTTTGGGAACACAAACATCTTAATTGTAATGAAATGTCATCATTGCTTATTGCATATACTTGGTGTCAAGCAGCAAGTTTAATTACTGTGAAGAAATGTTCCCACCACAATGCAACATGTACTGTGTCAACATGTAGGGTTTTGTAAATGTATGGGGAATTTGCAGTGTTGTCATTGCAGCCGGTTTTTTCGAACACTTAGGTGTGGCCTAAACAATTGTTAGATGCTATAAAATGGGGGTGTTAAACCATATCCTTAAAGGGCTGTTGTGGCTTCTGGTTTTTATTTCAACCAACCCAGCTGTAAAGTCAGTGTTCTGATCTGGCTGAAATAAAATCCAGCAGCCACACCGGCCCTCTGAGGATGGGTTTGACACCCCCTACTGTAAAACATAATAACCTAATGTAAGCTTACAATTACTATTAGGTTGCTTGTTAATTCTAGCCACGTGAAATGCAAAAGTACTAAATGTGCATCTGGTTATAAAGACGTAAACAGTATGACAGATGATTCTTTAATAATAGCACCATTTTAATCTAGTCCTATTTAATTAACTATGTAATTAACTTCCTTGTTTAGTCAACTAACTATTTAAATTAGCTGACTTTGGCCCCTTAGTCTGAATTAATGACTGATTCACTATATTTCCAAAAGTGTTTGCTAACCCATCCAACATCATATTGAACTCTATGGATTGAGAATGGGATGTTATTTATGCTCATATATGAGTCAGGGCCGGTGAGTGAATACTTTTGGCTATATAGTGTAGGTAGCTTACTGCTAAATAGCGCATTTAACTATGTTAACATAGTGAACTGGTAGCATTTTACTCTGGTTGCACCGGATAGTACTTTTTTATATCCTGCCGGAATCGGAAAGCACCGGATGTCTGAAGCACTATCCTACCGGAACCGGAGAGTTTGTGCTCAGATCTATTTTGTGATTACCCCTCATTATAGCAACTATGGAGAATTCTAGATAGGCGATAAACCGTCTAACATATAACTAATAACTAAACTAGGGCTGACCGCAATTAATCGATTATTCGTTGGTCGACCGAAAAAATTAAATCGCTGGAAAGAAAAACGCTGCATTTCGTCAAAGGACTTCTGGGACTTTATTTGAACGGCGTCACACAGGAAGACGTGACACTCCATACCGGGCCGGGACTTTAACGCGTTAATTTCGATTAATTAATTACAAACATTTTAACGCGTTAAAAATTAACGCAATTAAC
>JAOTRQ010000006.1:2537641-2554141 GCA_028565875.1 Hoplisoma paleatum | reverse complement strand
CGATCTTGAAAGAGAGAGAGAGAGAGAGAGAGAGAGAGAGAAACAGAAACGGAGTGAGAGTAGGACGAAACAGCATGTGTGAAGTGTTTGCATGGCGTGTATGAGAACTACGTTTGGGGTAAATAGTTTGATGGTGGAGTGTTAATGTGTATGTGAGAACATCAGCTTTAAACCAAAGCATGTGTTTGTAAGGGTGTGAATGTGTGGCTAAATGCGTTAAAGTGAGCTACCAGCAGGTCTCGCCTTGCCAGAATATCCCAGCCTGTGAATGGCAGCCCTTACAAAAGAGCAGGAGAGCTTAAAATGTCATGACAAAAGCAGAGAAATGTTCAGTGCCAAAGGCCAGACCAAAGCTGGGCTCTCTGTTTCGTCCAGCATGGTAGTCAGATGGGCTTTCAGGGTGCCGAGTTCTCATCACAGAAAAGCACAAAGTGCTTTACTATATTGTAAACTGAAATAAAGGAAACTGTCAACAGAACTGACACCATGAACAAATCTTAATCAGGATTAAGAACTAAAGGTAAATCTGTTGTCTAGAGGAAGAAATGATAAATGAAACTTAATGTTGAGCTTTAATGTTACTCCTCAATTCCCCAAGGTTACAAATGTCCATTTGATAAGATTTGCCAAAATGTTGGAGCAAAATGTTAAAGGTGTGAAAACCCTGCAACTCTATATTATAAATGGGTTGAAAGCATATTACATATATTGTCTTTCTACACTGTTAAGAAACAATTTAAAATGATATAAATTTGATTATCCATAAAAAAAATTACACCAACAATGTATCCACTGGGATGCATAAACTAAGGCATTATAAAGCCCAGACAAAATAGAAAAAGTTGTGCTGGCAAAAGCATCCAAAGTAAAATTTAAAAGTCAATAAAAGTCAATAATCTTACTGGATTACAATTTTTTTCTAACTAACAGTTAGTCATATTTTACTCAACTCATACTGAGAACCATTGTCAACAATCTTATGGATAATTTTGTTTATTTGAAATGATTGGATCAGTTAGGTTAACAATTAGTGCAGCTTTTTAAAATATGCAGCCAGTTTAAATGCGTAATCTGGGACTATAATACATTAGAAATTAAAATTTCATAAACCCCAAAACAAGCCAGGTCTATATTTACCGAATAATAAGAATTGAAATAGCTGCACACTAATATAATAGAAATGTTTCTGAAAGCACTTGAATCAGGTTTACTTATCTGCTTTAATGAGTAATTTAAATGAAATTTGAAAATAATTTAGTAGAACTATTACTATTAAATTACTTTTGTCTGCAACTGCACTGCGATATGTTAACTATTAAACAATATTTCCCATAATAATTTGCTGAATACATATCATGAATTTCATTTAAATACTGAATTTTCAATGTTCAAGGATACTTTTACAGCCGCAAAGCATGACCGCATTCAGCAGAAGTATAAACAAAAGTATAACATTCAAGTACACATAGAATCATCAAGTCTTTATCAAGATCAAAATGAATAAATGACAGCTTTCTGTAGTAGTTTTATTTTTAGCATTTATCAGATGCCTTTTTGCCAGTAGCCTTCTGATTACGTGTCCATTACTTTAATTACTTGGTTACAATTGGGCATTTGGAACTGTCCACACAAAAAACTGATCACTCAAAGTGGAGTTTTGGAATATTATATAGGCATCATGTATGTGGTCTTAAAATATGATAAATGAAATATTGATGTAAAAGCTCAGACTGATGCTGATTCAAACTAAATGCAAATTGCATTATGTGGCCAGTGAAAACTTTGAAGAAAATGTGTGGTGTGGTATATGCCTCTGAGCCTTCTTAGGGTTTTACCAGTGGAGACATGCTAGAACAGCTTTACAGCAGTCTAACCATTATGCCACCACGAATGTACCAGAGTTTTATAATGAGTTAAGGGTTGACCAGACACCAGCACTAGTAGAAAATGTTTTTACATTACAAAACATAATACAGAAACAGTACTTATATTATGAAATGGCACGCAAAAAAGCTGGACTGACACAATGCAAAGTTCGAAACCAGTTTAAAACATTGCAAAGACAAAAACGAGCACATCTTCTACATAAAATAAGCTGTACAATCACAAAACAGACATCTCAGCTTCATGCAGACATTATTCCCAAGACAGGAAGATTAACACTTACTGGGACATCCACATACTTGGCTGCTGCTTTTACCTTTAAAATACATGAACAAAACACTTCATAAACATTATCTTATTTAGATATACTGTTCCAGTTTTGGGCACATTATTAAAAATTTAAAAAACCCTTACTGTAAAAGAAAGGATCGAAGAAAAGAATGTTCCTTCATCATATCGTGATAGCTTGGACAACACGGCATCTAAAATAGCCGCAAACTTTAAATGCAGAAGACAGAAAAATTCTTAGTCAGCAAATGATTAGAAACAATCTAAACTTATTATAAACATGAGAATATTTGTATAATTAAACAAAAACCTGTACCTTTGAAACAAGACAGGAGATCATTTCCTTAAAGGATTCATCAATCAAAACATCAATTTTGGAATGGTACTGTTGCTGTAGAAAAGATAATAAAAGACAAAAATACAATTACAGTTTGGGTTCTCGTACCTTCACGTATACACTACATTGCCAAAAGTTTGCACACATTTTCATAAGCTTGTTGGATATCAAATCTGAATATTCAGAGATAACAACAGATAAGGTTTTGACTGACTTAAAACATTCTAATTAAACAATTAACCCTTAAGCTGATCAATGCATGTCTTTTTAATTAATAAAACACGCAGGAGAACATCATGCTAAAACCGAAAACAACTATAAAACACTACAAGTCATATAACCAAACATATCTTTAACCCTTCACAGTGAGTCTGTGGGCAAGTGTATATTAAAAACAAATTGTATTAATCTTTATCACAAGTCACTCTTCTGAGAAGATCTATTACAAGTATGTAATTGAGTAGAAGTATTGAATTATGTCCCTATCCAGTAAAAAAACATCTGTATGGCTGGGCAGTGAGAAATTCAGATTGATCTAGTTCATTAAAAAAAATAAAGTAGAACTGGGGTCGGGGCTGTGTGCACATTACCAGGCTTTCTTTACTGTATATACATTGTTTTATTAGCTAATATAGAAAAGACTCGTTAAACACAGGTTACCTGGATAAACAGTGATTTATGTGTAACTGGTAACGATAATGCCGGAGTGTAACACAAGTACATAAAATCTGAGAATACTTCAAAATAAGCTATCAGAACAGACTTCAGTTTCAGAAAAATATTTATGATTGTTGATGCTATTAAAACAATATTAATATATTAAAGCCCAGTTAATCAGACGTAATACTTAATCACTTAGTTGATTGATCATTCATTACTTAAATCACTTGCTTCATTACTCCACTAAGAATAATGCCTAAAATAAGGCAAAGACGCAGTGAATGGAATCTAAAACACACGTTATAGATATAAACCTGTAAACAACTGTAAAAATAATAATATGTGTGGGTGGTGGTTTGTTTATTATTTCAGATTTCAATTATATTTTTATTTTACAATCAAGGGAACATAAACCTTTTCATGACCTGACAGCTGTTAATTATTGAAAAAAATCTATTTTCAAACCAAGTTAATTAATCAACACATTACAGACATTCATCTTACAAACATCTTACAGATAAATCATGATGGTAGGAGCTCACAAAACATTTTTCAACTGACAAAGGTACATACAAAGCTTTTTAAGCACTGACAGAAAAATCTTGATGCATAACTTACTGCCAGACTATAAAAAGGTTAAAGATTATTAAATCAATCATCAAACAACATTGGTTGTTTAGCACGGTCACCTCACAACAACAAGTCCCAGGTCTGATTCCTGAGTAGGGCAATCTTGGACTTTCTGTATGTTCTCCCAGCATCCATGTCCGTTTCCTCCCAAAGACTAAAGACATGTAGTCAGGTCAATTGGGTATACTGAAACTGCCCTGTGTGTATTTGTCTCTGTACCATGCAACTGACTGGTGACCTGTTCAGGTATTTAGTGTACTCACTGAAAACTAGATAAATGATGGATGAACAAACAAAATTGTAGTTTCTGCATCAATCAACTTTTTTGTATATGTGTTTTCTCTCTGGGAGTTCCGGGTTTACTCCCACAGTCAAAAAACATACAGCCATGTTAACTGCAGACAACTGTCCTATAAATACCTAGTAACTTACCTACTTGGTACTGATCATTTTAGTGTGCTGTACAAGTGTAACTATCTTGGAGTAAAGAAGACAATAATCTAAAAAATAACAACAACAACAATAATAATAAGCCAATTATTAGTGCAATAAACAAGAAAGTTTAGATTTTGAGTTCGAAATGAACTTGGCATGACAGCGTGGAGCACGGTTGAGTCCCAAATTAATGATATTTTCAAGGTAACCAATTTCCACTAACACTCCTGCATAAACAATATTTTAAAAAGACTTTTATTAAATGCGCATAATAATAATAAAAAAGAAAGTGACATGAAAAAAATCTGCAGACCATATGCACACGCACCATAGTAGATAATTATTTTTCCATGCAACATGTAAGGTATACTTTGAAGCTGGCTGTGTTAAGGGTGTTAACTGTGTTTGGAAATCAACCTTTCACGTTAGATAATTTAAATGTATAAATTTTATGTGTAAAAATGATGATATGAGGTAAGAGATAGAGAGGGAAAAACAGAGGGACACAAAGTAAAGGGGGTGAGAGACCATATGTGTGTGTGTGTGTGTGTGTGTGTGTGTGTGTGTGTGTGTGTGTGAGTGAGTGAAAGGGAACGAGAGCCTCCATTCGGCTCCACTGAATAGATGCCTTTGCTGCATGCTAGGCAAGCAGGAGTTCATCTCTGCTAACAATGCCCTTTCACAGCACATCTAAAGAACATCCAAATTAAAAATTTCAATCAATAAAGAGCGTAGATCGGTGACAAGTTGAGGGTGCAAACAGGGCACCACTGGCAGCCCTAATTTTCTTTTCACAATTTGTGCTACACGAAACGGCAATTTTATGAAATATGGGAGAATCTTAAGGATAAAAAAACATCAATTAACACTTCCATGTTTGCTTTTTTATATCTGTGGGGGCCAAATTGCAAGGGCTCTTTCTGCATTAAAGGGGATTAAATTGTAAGGTCTTTGCTGTGTGTGAAAACCAAAAGAACAATAATTTCTTTTGAAAACATTTATCTGGGAGTGATCCGGTAAGAGGCACTTAAAGGATAAAGCAGTTTCTAAAGAATAACCTTGCTTTCTGAAATGTGCCAACACCTTCAATGGAAGCCAGAACAGGCTAACATTTATGCATTTATGCAGGCTAACATTTAAGTCAGGTTTTTTTATCTTGATATTACAAACCCAAACATAAACATAGTCCACAAACATTCATGTGAGTGGGTGAAAATACTCTCAGTAATTCCAATAGAATAATCAAGTCATAATTATTTCTGTTTAAGCTTGATGGCATCTCAAAGTCAAATACTGCCGCTTTTTAGTATAAAGTTAATGATATAATAAGCTCTTCTATTTAAATAGAATAGTTTTTTTATCATATCCATGTGCAAATGTTATAACCCCAATTCCATTGAAGTTAGGACATTGTGTAAAGCATGAATTAAAACTAAATATGATCATTTGCAACTCCGTTTTAACTTTTAAGCCGTTTTACGCCTGCAGCTCGTTTCAAAAGAGATGGGACAAGGACAACAAAAGTGCTAAAAAAACACCAGTTTGTTTGGAACTTTCCAGAGGTCAGTGTCGTGCTTGTCATTCACAAGCAAGGATGTGGCGAGGTTCACCATATGGACAGAACTACTACATGAGCAAGTCCAACAGTTTAAAGACAACGTTTCATGGAATTTAGGGATTACCATCATCCACAGTCCATAGTATCATCAAAAGATTCCACGAATCTGGAGAAATCTCTGCACGAAAGCGGCAAAGAAAAAACCAACAGTTAAAGCTTGTGACCTTTGCTCCTCTAGACGACTCTGCATAAAAATGGGAGTGCATTAGTGCATGTGGCATTAGTGACTTGCACATCTGTAAAGACACAATTCATGTTAAAAGGTACATATTAGATTTTGGAGCATATCCTGCCATCCAAGCAACGTCTTTTGCAGGCACACCCCTGTTTATGTCAGCAAGACAATGCCAAGACACATTCCACACCTAGTTGAAAAAGAGTGTGGGTACAAGACTGGCCTGACTGCAATCCAGACCTGTCTCTTATTAAAAAAGTGTGTCGCATTATAAAGCTCAAAATACAACAATGGAAACCCACGACTGTTGAGCAACTGAAGTCGTACATCAAGCAAGAACGAGAAAGAAATCCATTTACAAAGCATCAACAATTGCATCCTAGTTCCCAAACACATATTGAGTGTTGTTAAAAAGAAAGGTAATGTAGCTCAGTGGCAAACATGCCCCGGCCCCAACTCTTTTTAAATGTGTTATAGAAATCAAATAAAAAATAAGTGATAAGTGATGAAAGTTCGTTGTAATGTATTCAGTTAAATCTAAAATATTTGTAGTTAGTTAATTGGATTGGGGTTGTATTCGTAGACCGCTATATACTTTTAGAGAAGATGTTGTTTAGGATTAAGACAACGAGATACTTATAATCGTAGATAATCATATTTAGTGCTAATTGTTATCTTCCCACGGTTCCAGCTACTCTTCCAGCTATTCCTGTAAAGATCAATAAAAAGACTTATCTGTAACTCTGTTAACGGTACAGGTTATACCTTGGCTTACAACGTTTAGTGTTAGTCATTCTCCATTATACCTTGTTTTTAAAAAAAACTTTACATGTCATATTTATTTACTTTACGTCTGTCCACCACAAAAAATGGGAATCGGAAAATCACCATGTTACTGTACAAAAAATAAGAATAAAAGCATATAAAATCATATTAAAGTACATACAGTAGTTTTGATATCTATCTTTAGGCGTCACCAAAATTTGATGCATAGATTTGTTCATGCATGGTTTACATTTGTCTTATTAACCAAATATTATTGAAAATGCAACATTAACAAACACTGGAACTGGTTATTTTTGGTTTAGCCTAGACATGAGTTTTTAGACTTAAGACTCCTGAAACCAATTAACAATGTAGGATGTGGTATACCTGTATACTCCTAACTGCACTTTTTATTAAAAGTTATAATGTGCACCAGTAAATGTGAGTGTGCACTTAACAGACAAACATACTAGAGACTGACTACCAATTTTTGCTTTTTAGGAAAGATTGTAAACTTACCCATTGTTCGTTAATCTTGAATGCATGCAGTGATGAACAGGATACATGAGTAAAAAAAGAAACATGATAAAGAGAATCAAGCTAGATGAAGAATTAACATAAAGAATGAACACAAAAATGTATAAAAATGGCAACGATGACGCAGTGGGCTGAGAAACTGAAAAAAAGATTAACTCTTTGGCAAGTGGTTCTTTGGCATTGCTTTCTTTGCAAATACTTCAGTTTATCCTGGTCTAGAGGTCAAGTCTTTAATACAAAAAGATCACTTAGTTTTTAAACTAAGAGCTATTTAAAAAGAGACATGACAGAACAGCAGAAAGTTATAACATTATTATAATGTTTGCTAGATGTTTAACTTCAAAATAATTTTGCAGTTTACAGAATAAAATAAAACTCATCATTTTGGCAAAACACACACACAAAATTGCAAAACTATAAAAACCAATCATTTGTAGTTCCAACAAATTAGAAAAAAAACCTAAGATACTTG
The DNA here is from genome assembly GCA_028565875.1 of Hoplisoma paleatum. Classification (NCBI taxonomy): domain Eukaryota; kingdom Metazoa; phylum Chordata; class Actinopteri; order Siluriformes; family Callichthyidae; genus Hoplisoma; species Hoplisoma paleatum. The sequence continues at coordinate 2,546,340 of JAOTRQ010000006.1, read as the reverse complement.
GAAACACACATTTGAGCATTACAGACTAAGTGCAGAATTATTTTTACATCAGCATACATAAGTAGATAAAAATGCTAAAACACGCACACATATATGCACATGCATGCACGCACGCACACACACACACACACACACACACACACACACACACACACACACACACACATATATATGCCCACAGACATACACACATAAACAAGGTCATTACGAAAGTACTAATTACGGAGGTGGGTGCATTTAAGTGGACTAAAGCTTATTATCTAGCAGATAACCAGCTGTGCCAATGATTCTAATTTTTAGAAATGTAAATACCAGTTTCACTTATGAGATGGATCGGATGTGGTTGTGGTTTACCTCCTGGCCTTGATCAAGGATGCAAAGCTTGATGTACTGTTTTTTGGCATCCATAAGAATATTAAACATGGTGCAGACAGATAAAGGCACTCTGAAGTCTGTGGACTTGCTTGATTTTTGCATCTTACAGTCAAAAGCTACTTTGGTCCTGTGGATACAAATAAGGTACAACCACTCTAAAAATGGTAAAGTGAAATTTGCTTGACAAAACATTTTCATAATCATTTATTAACAGACAATAACAAAAAAAAAACTTTCTTACTACACTGTGTTATTTTACTAAGATTATACATTCTATGTTCAATTGTAGTTTAAAAAACTAGATCTGTACATTGAGACTGTAATATTATTTGGTAGATTAGCACTTGTTTAAAAACGTTTTCGGGTAAGTGTGGACCCAACAAAATCCCTATCAGGGATCAAAAACAACCGAATCAAAAACAATTATCATTGCAATTATCTTATATTACTACAAATGCTGAAAAAAGCTACAGCTTTGAAGTTCAGTGTGAAGTCATGTAATGGTATTTTTACTAGTGAACAAAATAAGTCACTTGACATCCCCTAGCAGACAGAAAGAGTTGGTAAAGAAAGGTAAATATAAATTTATTATAAATTAATTTATTAATTTATTAATATTTATTAATATATTAATAAATTTATTAATTTATTAATATTTCAAAGTTGGAACAATTAAACTAAAAGTAAACAAAGCTCTTTATATGTTATCATGTCTTCATTCTAGTTCTTTAGATACAGTGTTGGTTTAATGATCTGACCTTTTTACACAGGCCTCCATCATATCGCTTGCCATGAGCTTTAATCTTTGCTCCAGATGTTTTGCAAACTCTAGTTCTGGCCAGTGTAGGTCCATCACGAACATCTGAAGAGCATCCAGCTTCCAGAATAGGTCTTCTGATGTTGCTGAGCCATTACTGCCAACAGAAGGCAGGCAATAATGTAATGTTACATTCCATGTCATTTTTATATTGTACTGTTGCTAAATTATATCCAATATTAATCGAGTACTTTAGCTAACTGATGCATACTGTCCTATTTGAATCAACCCCAAAATTGGAAGTTTTAATATTTTGCCAGAGCGATTTTGGACAGCAGACACATGTAGAAAGAACAAGGCACCTAAGCAAAAAAAGCGCAAGCTGTTTGAAAAAGATCTACATTGGAAAACTGAGCTTCTCTTAGTGATTACCAAAAAACTCCAAACAAACATACTAATACAATATAATAATATGACAGTTAGTGTCTATAAACGTAACTATCAGTCCTATTCATCAATTGTTAGTTACATTTTATTGTCATTTTAAGTTTAGATCTGATAACACATTGATTCAATAGTCAGTAGTGTGACCAACACACCATATTATTGAGCTTTCTTACTTTTTCTATCACAGCACCAATAATCAACACTAATAATTCATGGACCTCTGACCATGAACTTGCGGGACATCTAATTTTAAAACCAAATAAATCAAGTTAAAATGTTACAATTATTCCACATACTTTCTTTATTAGATTTTGTTGTTGGGACTATACTGTATAAACCCTTTAGTTTCTCCATGAGACACATTTTCAGATTGTTTTTTGCAGTCAGAAAAAAAAACACTGACCCTGTCTTGAGTGTCATTCTTTAGCTACAGCTGTCATCTTTTAAAACTTAGTGCTATTAAGCACACAAATCCAAACTACATGAAATCATTTCCCCATTATATTTGCATTTCTCTAATCAGTGCAAACAAAGAAAACACACAAAGCTTTGTTTTAAACGCTTGGCAGCTTGGTTTGACTGCAACTGGATTTTCAGAAGCTCCTGACAGTCTAAACAATGACTCCGATCCCTGTGTCAACCAAAGTCAAAACGACAACGCAAGGCTTATACAAGCAGCGTTCAAGACTAGTTCATGAAATGTTCAGCACTAAGGGAAAAAAGGGCAGTCGCTTCTTTTGCTGTTAAAAGACTGTTACCTTCACAAGTGGCAGTCCTGCAAAATAGTTTGGCAAAGTCCACAGTGCAATTAAAAAGGATGAGCATGAGGTCCCACTCGATTAATTAGTGGCGCTACAGTGGGTAAGGGCTCCCTTGGGGGCCTGCGCCGCCCCCTTTAAGCCTGCGTGAGCGGGGGAAGAGGCTGTATGAACAAATGGACGAGCTTGTCGCCAGAACCAACACTCCTATGGGGGAACACGGCATTCTGACTGCCTCTAACAACCAAATATCCTCAGAGTCTCTGTGGACACACACCCACAGGACTACACCCACTATAGACACAGTTTCAGCCTAAAACCTGGTGTGCATTTGCAGTCCAGCTCATTTACAATGAAAATGGTCTGCTTATTAGGATTTCCTTCAGTTTATTAAAATTTATTTTGTCAAAAAAGCATCATGGCTGTAGCAACAACTAATAGTTATAGTGACTACCATCACTTCAGTTTCTAAAAGATCAAAGCTTTATTTTTATCAATGAATGTTGTTGGACCTATTAAAAAAGAATCTGTTGTACTGATCTAAAGCAAGTAGTCTGTCGGCCACAAAGTTTTAATATTTTATAAATTTAGACGTAAGTCAACGTTAAAAACCTCATAATATACGCTGATAAATAATTTCACATTCAACAGATTCCACTGCTGACACAAGACTAGCATGGCAGACAATAAAATGACAAATTAGAGAAATTTATTGGCACATTTATTTCTCCCCAAACTGTGTGTATGTGTGAAAGCTACAGAGAAAGTGAGAATTTCTGTCTAATGGCTTTGGTTTATAATCCAAATGAGGAGGGAGGACTACACAAAATTATTCACAGGTGAAATAGTGTCCAAAATAATACAAAGCTACTTTTTTAGTAGTAATGATATCTGTAAAATCTTCTAAAATATAGTAGGGAAGAGGATCCAAATACAACCATAGACACTGATGTTCCACAACACAAGCAGTAACAGTAAAACTGAAGCAACACATTTCAGATTCACTAAATATGACACAAATCTCCATGAAAACTAGGCTGATCTAAAGCTGCATAAAACAAACTTGCGATCACATATATACGTCACAGGTAACTAAACAACCTAGGACAAATCTTCAGTGTACCGACACTACAGAATAAATTACTGTGTTGAACAACCACTGTCATAATTTCATTAATAACATTTCTATTAAAAACAATGTTATATATTGCCTAATAGTTATTGACTCTATATTCATTTATCCTTACAAGAATTTAGAACCATATAATATAAGAGAAACATGGTTTAACAGTAACACAACTTTGTTCAAATAATCAAACTAAATTAAATGCAAAATAAAATAAACTGTCAAACACAACTGAACCTTCTTTGTGTGTGACTTCGTTTTGGACATTTTTAAGGTTAAAAGTCACCATATTTTTACACCTATAATAAGCAAACTGCATAGCCATTAAGTATGGATGGTGCCCAGCTGGCCCATACACACGTGTTATCACATAGTGGTCCCATCCAGGAGGGGGTGGAGAAGCTGGGCATCTGAGGAAGATTGAGGGGCAGGTTGGGAACTTTAGGCAAAGGCACGCTTGGCAGATTGTTGGTAATAGTCCTGCCAGAGATTAAAAAGAAGAAAAAAAACAGGAAAGAGAAATGACAGAAGACAGAAGTCCAAGAAATATAAGAAATAACTTACAGAAGGAAACATTGTCAAGTATTAAATATGATTTTTACAGCAGATAAGAGATTGGTATCATGGCAGCATTCATGCAGAATGTTTTAGTCAAGTTATTCAACAAATATTTACCCATGAATTGTTGTTCAAATAAATAAAACAATAATATTTAGGTGTGGAAATATTTAACTGTTAAACAGCTTCAAAATACAGTACTCTATAATGATTGGCCCTATGTAAAGTCCTACCTTATTAATCAAACATTATTAGTAATAAGGAATTATTTAGAAAATGTTCAAGAAATAAATTTTTCAGAATTATTTTCAATTACAATTTTATTTCCATCCCCAAATGAAAAACAAATAATTTCTTTGTTTGGCTGTTTATGTGTGTATGATCTGCAAAACATTAATCATTTTTTTTTACAAAATAGCCAATGTGGCCAAATAAAATCTTTTATTATTTACAAACTTGAGAAAGCTTAGGAGGAAATATTTTAATATTTCATTTTACTCATGTTGTCAATCAATTCCAAAACATAGAAATGATGCAAACAACAATAGCAGATTATTTAAAAACAGTACAAATAAAATAAATGTCCGTTGTTTTAGCTGTATTGGTTCAGGTTTATTGTTTAAACAGCTTGCATGTTTTTTTCTTTTGTATATACACACTGTGAAAATGTATAAACTAAAACTTGTACCAAAAGAAAGTGAAGCATCGTTTGTAAAAAGAGGTCATAAAAAGTGTCTCTTATTTTTTTTTCTAAATATAACTCTTCAGCTGAACAGTTCACAGTCTCTTTAGTTAAATATAGTGATTCATAATGTGCCATTTATTTAAAAAGGCATTATCTATTAATGATGACAGACTATAAATAATATGGCTTTCCATACCATGAAAGTATCCCAAAGCATTAATTGTGGCATAAAGGAACTCTAGGCAACTCTTATTAGTTAATAAATTTGTTTCATACTGGTTTAGGTGATTAAATAAGTCATACAAATGTAATACATAGCTGTGTTTTCATAATGAAATAAAAGAAGAAATGTTTTCATGGTGTCTCATTTCTGGCATTTATAAAACGTAAACTGTCAATGTTTGTATTACAACAGAATAAAAAAAAACCTAACACAAGCACTAAACATTTACATTCACCTTATTCTACTGCCAACAAAGACACTTTATAGGACATAACTTTATATTTGGAGAAATATTAATAAATGGAATTATTACAAGAGCTCTGTCCTAAAAGCTCCACTATTGACAACAGTGAATATTGTCTACAGGCCTGTAGAGGGAGCCTAGTAAGACAACCAACCAAGGGTTGCATAGTGTGCAAGAAAGTTTGCAAGAAAAGACTGCAAGAAGTCTTTAACATGTATCCTGCACGACCACTGGAAAAGTTTGCAACATAAATTTATTAAAAATCAATGCATTCTACACTATTAAATATAAATTAAATAATACATTAAATAATTAATTTAATAAAACATAGCTTAGCCTTACTTGACAGACTGCCAGGTCTCCTGCTCAAAGCCGCGATGGACAGACTGAGCAATAGAGGACTCCATAAGGTCAATGTAACGTACCACTAATGGCATATAGAGCTCTTGCAGATGCTTGTGGAAGGTACCATTGCACAACTGATCTGGAACACGGATACAGAGTTAGTTGTAACATAAACGCATAATATTAAAGAGTACTTTATACATTTTTTACAAGACAAAATTTGAGTAAAAATAAATATTAAAGATATATGCATTTAAAAGGTGTAACAAACACACTGATTTCTAAAAGCATTTGTTTAAGCGTTTGGTTTTTTAAGCATTTAATTTAAGATGCGGCACAATAGTGTGTGGGATAAAAGTAGCAGACGATTAAAAAGGTGACACATTCCCACAAGCCCTCGTGGGATTTGGTTCTAATGAGAAAGACAGAGAAAGGTGTCTCACTGGGCATCATTAGTCATAATTCCCTCTCACTCTGTTCCGTCATCATTAACACAGCCATTTTATTTCTGTGGGTGTGTGGGGGCACATTTCACAACCATTTAACATCTTGAGATGATGATGAAACTCATGTGAGCATTTAGAGAGAAGCCTTACAGTGAAGCCTTAATAGCAGAGTGCTTGATATTTTAATCTTGAGAGACTACACGATTAGCATGCAGAACTAAATGATATGTGGTAATTATGTGTCACGGACACTTTTAACACATACGTACATACAAACTGTCCATAAAAGTTTGGGTTTATTTAAATAAATGACCTAAAATTGTTTGTTTCTATTAAAACTAAACAGCTAGACATCACCGTCATTGAATTATGCAGTTATAAACATTTGTTAGAACTTTCTATACTACTAAAACATATTTGTGATAAAGATGTGAGAGAAACTCGATAATAATGCATGCAAATTAAATTAAATACCTGTAAACTCAGCCACATTTATCTATTACAGAGGTAACAAAACACATTTCAATGCATTTCCCAATACTGCTTTGGTCAATCATTTAAAAAAACAAAATGTTAAATATTTTAACATATCAGGACAAAACATTCCTGCTTAAAAAAATACAAATTGCATTTGTGATTATCCAAGTAAATAAAAACCTTCACTGCCTTTTTGTTATTGAGGTAGGTACAAACTATGCAAAACCACTTTGAATTAGGCCAAATGTAGCTGAAAAATGCCGAACCTGGCCAACATGTATAGCACAGATGCCCTCAGCTGTTGTGCCTGTGTCAAACAAAAAACCTGATGTGGCATGGCGTTTCTAAAAAGAATCGTTTAGTAAAATTCATGTTCATTATTCAATTATATGATTCTATCTGCATTCTGAGCAGGTTTTTAGATATTGAGCTTTAAAAATTTAGTCCAACATATAGCAAAACTGATTCATGAAACAAAACTGTAACATACAAAAAAGGAGAAGAATATGATTATATAACTATATAACAAATATATAACACCTCATACATTGTTAAGAATATGTGAATAACTCAATTTAGAAGAAAATGCCGAACAGAACCTTATAATTCCAAGGGGACATTATGCAGTTCGTGTAAACCACAACCGATTTTCTTTTTCCTTTTTTTTAAATAGAAGGTAGAGTTTTGGTAGGTGTCACATGACTTTTCATTTACATTTTCAACATTGGGCAGATGATGTTATCCAAAGCTAATTAGAGTACAATGATTGCATTCGGTCTGGGCAACTAAGGGTTAAAGGGCTTGAGCAATGACCCAACAGCACGAATTAGTAATTTTAGTATTTATTTTAGAACAAAACGATAAAAAGATATGATACCAAACAAAAACTGTTTTAATGCTCATTTATTTTAAGTAAAAGGGCCAGTTAATGGCACTGATTTGTTTAGTGTGAAATTGTCAGTGTTGATACAAATCCAGTCTTGTATTATTACAAATGAAAAATCTTTTAATTAATTCCTAAATGATTTGCTTTCCTGTGCTGTAAACTTGATTTGTGCTTGTTCATTTGCATTTATATCTGCAAGATTTATGAAAAAAAGTATCAGAAATGAGCATTTAAAATTAGTCCTCCAAAGTTTTTGTACTCAGGGGGGCATCAACTAGCATTAATGTTCCTACTTACACAGCTGCCAAATTACTCCTACACAGCTAATACTGAAAATAATGATTCGCTCTTTTCAGCACAGTAAGGTTTTCTCAATATATTTTGCTTAGTTAATGAGCAACGTTGTGACAAATTTCAACGTTGAATACAAAAGCATTAAAACAATTAAATCAACACAAATTGACTTCAGGCTCATAACAAGTGCATTCAAAACAAGTCAAATATTCTGGCAAATAGTAACGATGTAACTCACTAACGCAATCCCACTAAAACGAAATACACATACATTGTTGCACAGTTTTGAATGGTTATTAAAAACAAAACAGGAATAAACAAAAATGCGTTGGGTTTAAGACGATTTCCAAAACATTGATATTTGATATTGCTAAAGACAAAATTGCGAGCATTATAAGGAAGAGCTGCAAACCTTCCTGACCATGGAAAAAAGCTGAAAACATCAGCAAGTGCCCTTAGCAATTTAGTCAGAAGAACTAAAAAATCCTGTGTGAGAGCAAAACATCTTCTGTATGACATTATGAAGGCTAGTACAAGAGTTTGAGTGGTAACTACAACATTCGCAATGAATAATGTCTGGTGGGATTAAAAGGAGGCAGTTGCAGAATGAAAGCCATTGAACATCTAACCAAACTAATACAATAACGTTCAGGTGTTGTGATTGATTTAGTAATGTACTGATAGAACTGATAGATAAAAACTAGCAACACACACACACACACACACACACACACACACACACACACACACACACACACACACACACACACACATAGATATAATATATCTATTCGTTTATCATCCAATTTCCCATTTACAATCAACCTAGTGCATGTTTTTGGACTGTGGGAGGACACCAGAGTACCCGAAGGAAACCCACGCTGACACAGGGAGAACATGCAAACTCCGCACAGAAAGTCCCCAGCCCGTCGGGAATCGAACCCGGGACTTCTTGCTGTGAGGCGACAGTGCTAACCACTCAGCCACCGTGCCGCCCATAGATATAATACACACACACACACACACACACACACACACACACACACACACACACACACACACACACACACACACACAC
>JAOTRQ010000006.1:2515585-2537541 GCA_028565875.1 Hoplisoma paleatum | reverse complement strand
AGTTCCTTTTTTCTGGTGTATCAAATACTTATTTCCCACAATAAAATGAAAATTAATTATTTAAAAATCATACAATGCATTTTTTTGGATTTTTGTTTTATATTCCAAGTGGGAAAAAATAAAAAATCAGCAGTGTATCAAATACTTGTTCTCCCCACAGTATATACTGTTGTTTGTTATATACAACAAAAGACAAAATAAAGATGCTGGTTTGGGGGTGCAACACTAAACACACAGATATTAATTGTGCCTGGTCAATGTGTGTGTTTAAGATTCGAGGACATTAGGACACATACACCAAATTCCAAGATTATTTAAAAAATGTTAAATGCCATTTAACATGCTAAACAATGAGTGTGTGTGTGCATGAATACACAGCCTGCAGTCCATTTCATTTTTAATAATAAGTTGGTCACATACATAGCATGCAAAAGGTTGGTACCAAGGTCCATATGTTTAAGAAATCCTTACCTGAAGTGAGTAATCTGTTTCTCTAGAAGGGAGAGCAGTCTCATTCTTATTTCTGTAAACTCTTCCATCTCCTCCTCTGTAATAGTACCCATCCCATCAGGCCTGAAAAAAACAAAAAACAGTCAACTGACTGTTGATACCAACTGACCACCACTGGCCTCCCAATAATCAGCACTTAATTAAGTATGCATATATAGCATGTACATATATTACTCATCAACAATATGTATAATCATGCCTACGGTTTATAAATAATCACTGTAGCCTGTTGTTTGAATAAAATATATACATCAATTAAATGGGGGGCATTTTACCCCCACTAACCAGGTTGATTAATGTGTGGTTAACTCAGTGACAATGTAATAGTAGCATTATTCTGAGTGTATCACGTATACTGTTTAAACTTACCAGGCCTTTTATTAAACGTAAACATACACCATGTAACCGTCAGAGCTGCTCTCTCTCAGTTAATGTTGTGGGGCCATATTAAAAAGGGGTAGGTGGCCAGTTTAAGCACTGAGCAAGGCCTTTAACCCACAGTTGCTTAAAAATAAGCAAGTTCAGTCATAATTATAAGTCCCTTTAGATAAAACGCTGAATGTAAAATGCAAATGTTCATAGAGTTAGTGGAGTCGTGATATCACTGGAAATGTTCTGATCAGATAATGCAGAACAACTTTTCTGACACGGCAGAAAGAACCCTTGTGACTATTATCCAACATGCACTACCATGTTATTACCATGTTGTCACTGCTGAATAACCTCTGAGATTCAGCAGTCTGTAGGGAATGACGTCTGAGTAACAGAGCCTCTCTGCTTTCTTCGTGAATGGACCAGCTCAGTGCTAAATACAGCTCTCTTTACTTTGCTGTTTTAAGTGCAACTTGTAAACTGGTCTCTACTCCAAATCCCACTCTATTAAACAAAATCTCTTTTTTCTTTTTTTTTGACGGGAGCCGGTTAATCCGACAGGAGCACAATGATGGGTGGAAAGACCTGCAGTGGATTTTGTGTGCGTGTGTATGGATGGGTGGACGTGTAAGAGAGAGAAAGCGAGCCCAGCCTTGTTCGGGGCCTGTTCATGAACAGACATCTCTGGATAAAAAAGGGGTGATTTAACCCCCAAGTCCTCATACAAGCCCTCTCTTACTTTTCTCTTTAACGTGTCTGCTCATTATTTTTAGGGAAGGCCTGAAAGTTTAACAGCTGCTAACAAGAAGCCTGGGAATTAAACTGCAAGCATGGGTAAATTGCGGTGCTCTGTTGCTTTGGTTCTTTTTGTGCGAGTACAACCCAGTCAATAGATCAAGCGCTGCTCTAGGTCATCCATAAACTATAATGAAGTATTAGCATATAAGGCTAATTTAGGCTATTATAACATGCTGAATCAACTAGTTTCATCCCAAAATTATGTCATGGTGCGTTTTAGAAACGTCAATGCTTTAGTGTGTTAAAAGTTGAAGATTTTTCATTAGAACTTAGGTTGTGATTCCTTATATTTGGCTTAGTTGGTGGCCACAAAGCTTTGAGAGTAAATTCATTGTTCAAGCCTAATGAAGCAAATGTGAGCAAGATTAGCTAAATGCTGACCTGCTGTTCTGCTACACAACAAGGGTTAATCATTTACGGCAGCATCTAGAAATTACAGGCACATTATCATAATTACTTAAATGGTTACGTAGCTTTAGAAGCGCTACAGTTGTGACTTCATGGTTTTAACATAATCGTTAAAATAATCAATAATCGCACAATTTGATGTAATTAATCCCGTCCGATCACCGTTTTCCTGAATAGTGCAGCTTTTAATACAATAAAATGTATTTTCAATCATAGAATCAACTTAACCGAATGACATTTGTATTCAGATATTTTTATTCAATTGAATCTTTTTTTATTTTAAACACAGATTTTCCTGTGGGTATATTTGTGTGCAAAATGTGTGTTATATAAATATATCTTAACAAAAAACAAATATGTTTTAGGACTGATCACACATAAAACATAACAGGACATGTAAACTCACAATAATAGAAAAGTGAGAGACAGAAAGAGAAGATGATTTGTCTCAACAATTCAGACTTTAAATATTGCAATCTTGTCTCTAGTATATACAAAATCCCTGCATATGTGTGTATAGGTGTGTTATCTATACAGCTACTGTTCTGTTATGAGAGATCAGCATCGTGACATGAACATGTTAGTTTGAGAGATTCAGCTGTGGGCGTGGAGTGAGGTGCTCAGATTTCTCCAAAAGTGACAGGCAAGCCAGTAATCGCAAGTCATTTTTCTTCTCACTTGTCAGTTTTCATTTAAGCCTTACTTACTAGTCTATCATGTATAGATGTCAGTTTGACTAGAGTCTTTGCTTACATCCCTCTCTCTCACCTGTATCTCACTTAAACATGATGGACATCTAAATTGTCATCTTGTAACTTCTCACAGAAGTCAGTTTGTTTGTGCATGCTTATGTACCGTTTGCACACACTGGTGGCTCAGTTTGAAGGCTTAAAATTTTATAAGGAACCCAATTACCATGGCCTATTTAAGGCGGGTTACAAAAGCACACAGTAGACACACTACTATACATTGAAGACCATTTGGTTTAATTGTGTCCTTAGTGCCAGAGCAGTTTGACACTTGGCCTTGGTTCAACTTTGACTGTGAAACTCGTGACATGAACTCACAAAACATTGGTCGTAGACGTGACACGTTTTACAAAAACCTGCTTATTGTTAGCAGGCAACCCTTGAGGTCAGCAGCAAGGCACAACGCAAACCACAATTGGCCAGCATCTAGCAGAGCCAAAAGCAAAGTAGCAAGCTGCTGGCACCTTATACTTTTTTTTTACCAGACAAGTTTACAACAAGACAGTTGGTCATGCATAAATGATGAAAATTTGTGATGTATTGTAGCAGCTATAGCAACTTCTACTGTCAGTGCTGGTTGGTAGTTTATAATTACCTATTAACTACAAATCATTCATAATATACTTTAATTATAAGAATCTAAGACTTCTTCTCAGCCTGGTATGACCACCATTTGCTTCTTACAGTGTAACACATCTCCATATAGAGGTGATAAGGTTGTTGATGAATTCCTAATGTTTTAAAATAAATTGAGATACTGTTAAGTAACAAATTCACTTCAAACTATTGTCTAAGTTTTGGTAAAAATGGTGTTGTAGACTGGAGATCTTAATTTAAAAGTTTCTCATGTTTCTGTTTATTCTCTCTGTGTAATGTTCTTGCCTAGTAACGGATTTGTCAATATATACTTAACAGTTTAGTTAACTTATAAATACAATATACTTTGAAAACACATAACATGCAGCATTCTGAGAACTTTTAGTTGCGTCACATGCTGTAAAGGTCTATTAAGTGATTGTGGATTAATTAGGGTAGGCAATAATTAAGTTTTCCTGTGTCTAGTGTAATTAAACCCAGTTATCACTTTCATTTGGTTAATTGGTTGATTAAGTTTTAAAGGCAGCAATTTCATCTTTAGATTGTGATGGTGCTTCGAAAAAAAAACTTCAATAAAATTTGATGGACCAAAACATTAGGACCATAAATGAAAAAAGCTATACAAATCTTACTTGCTTACTTGTACATTTGTTGCACTCGGCAGTTAATGGATCAACAGTGAATTCATGCTAACTCCAGCTTAGCACTAAATGCAACTACAATGAACAAGTTAGCATCAGAATAGGAAATTAAAGCAATAAAAGAGTTATTTGACTTATTTAATATCCTATTTTCTCCAATATGTTGTGCACATCTGTTCACTTGTTATCCACAAATGCTACGGCACCTAGATTCACTACCTTTAAAATGTAATAAGACTTGTTGGTGCTGTCCAGCTACCACAAGGCATCATTAGATATGGCTTAAGAGCATGCGTGTCTTGATTGCATATTGAACAGGAATTCCACTGGTTTGGCTTATCAGTGTGATCTGATCATTCTGTAGTTTGTGTTTGCTTAGGATAGCTTCTGAAACTATGGATATGCCAAATATGCCAAAACGGAGATCATATTTTGACGGTAAGTAAAATATATGACAAGTACTTACTGAAAAGCTTAATCTATGACAGATTACACTCAGAACACAAAAAGTAACGAGATCTATTTTTTTTTACCCAGTATCACAGAGTCACCACGCACCCCGCAGCTCTGACAAGACAGTAATTATTCAAATGAATCTGAAAAGTAAAAAAAAAATGCTGCCAATTTTCATTTCTACCTAGCAATTAATCAGGGAGGCTTATCATGACTGCACGTAATTGGCTAAATCAATGATGAGAGGGAAGTGGCACATCCTTGTGTATTTAAAAGACGCCAAATGACAAAGTCAATTGAGCTGATTAACACTAAGTAGAAAATGAATAGATTTAAATAAGACATTCTTAAACCAAAAAAGTGGACAAAGAATATTGATCACACCCATTAGCTGTGTTTTTTTTATTTGTCGTAGCTTACCATGACCAGCTGTTTTACTGTATGTTAATTAAAGTATAAATATAAAAATAAATACAACTAAGATTTAATCCATCTTAATGAATTACATAATTGTATAGAAAAGTTAACTACCTTTAGTAATTATTGTTCCCATTGCTTGGCATTTATAGATAATTAAGGCCCATTAATGAATTTGCACAGAGGAAAATGCTTCCTTTGAGCAGCATTCAAATACATTATTGTGCCTTTGAAATAGCTGTACTGTTCAAATCCATTTATTCATGCAAAAACCTCTCGGGCAACCAAACAATGAACAATTTAAATAATAGTATAGTGTACTTTAAGCATTTAGATACATTTTTTATCTTATTTTATAAGCTGGAATTAGAAATAGAATTATTATACAATAAATCTGCAGACACACGAACATAAAATTGTTCATCAATTATATGATGTGTCAGATACTGATGTTTAAACAAACAAAAAACATACTTCGTACAACTTCAATTTGATTTAATTTCCAATAATATAGAACAGAAAATGCCAGAGAAGAGACTTGATATGAGTTTTTATTTCTCCAGTCTAGTTTAGTTCAAATTCCCTGTTGTGTTTTGCAGTTCTCTACAGATGGACCATTCTATTCTGTCACGCCCCCTCCCTCCCCTGAGCCCCAGAATAGTAACAGGCCACTTCTTATTCAAAGGCCAGATGAGAAGTGTCACAGAGTTTTTTTTTGTGTATAAGGAGAGTCATGCTAATCTACATATGTGTCTACCCCCCACGAGGCCAGTACCTCATCCAGTAGTGGAGGTAAACTGTAGTGGCAAAGAGGCGATACCATGCCCGATATTCCAACACAAACATGGTAATGGTAGCAAGTAGCACTCTTGTCTCACAGTAAGAAAGGTCTTAGGTTGATCCCAAAGTGTGATGAACCAAGTTAAAATGTTCTCCAAGCAAATTGGAGATGTAAAATCGACCATGACATTTAAAAATCCTTATAATCAAATCAAACAGAGTTAACGGTGAGTGTTGTTCTCAAACCACTTTAACATTAAAAAAACTATTATAAAAATCACTTTTAAGTGTAAAACCATTTCTTTGTATTATTCAATGTGGTTTAAAATTTAGTTTTGCCATTGGATCTTTGCCCCTATTGGCTAGATTCTTGTGTTACTGTTTAAGCAAACAAATATGATTACCTGATTCCTAATTCACTGTATTTTCTAATTATCACCAGCGTTTGATTCAACACCTTATATATTTAACAGACAGATTTGATGTACAGTGAAATTCTAATATGTCTTAAAGTCAATAGTACCAATAGCAATATGCCATAAACCCTGATGCACTCAGAAACAATGATTGTCAATGCAGTGTCATGCGACAGCTCAAACAACATGCATATTCTGTGATTCCTTGAAAGTAGTATTAGCCAGACGCCATGAATTATTATTTTTTTTAAAGCTCATGTTTCGTTTATACCCAGGTTTGACACCTTCCATTACCAGTTCTTCTGTTTTGAGTAACACTGAGCAGTGAAAACACCAAAATCTCAGTTTTTGAGAATGAATACAACAAAATGCCATAAAATATGGCGCGCGCGCGCACACACACACACGCACACGCTCCAAAACACTCTAATCAAACAAAGTATGAATAGTTAGATTTACTAAATTTAAATTCAATTCAAAAGTTTTCAGCACGAGCCCAATTAATCCCAACAATTAAGTCATTTAACCCTTTTCACTTTTCATAAATATAAAATCAAATACGGCATCAATTGTAATCCGATTATCACCTTCTCATGGCTTTAGCTTTAAGCAATGCTGGTACCTGTTTCCATGGACGTGAGAAGCACAGAAGGCATAACTGTAATGGAGAAGGGTGGGATCCACCAGTGCATTGTTTTCTGAGAATTCCATCAGATCCTTCAGGTAGCAGAGGTGGCGATGGCAGCCTCTCACGCCATACCGTGCACAGTACTCATCCAAGACAAACACCTGGCCTGGACTGAACCATCCCTACACAGTGAAAAGAGAATACAAGGTCCTCAAATAATATCAAAAGAAATATAATCTCAGAATAGAATGTAACCACGAGCATCTCTAATCTGGTGAGGACAAACGTGACGTAAACGTTCTGCACCTGCTAGAACAAAAGTAAAAGAATTAAAAGGAACATGCCGAGTCCTCTTGCTTCACCAACAATTGTGGTCTTCACTCTCTTATACTTTTACACATGGGTCACGAAACAAAATTCCAAATTTGTCCTTACGTAGCAAGAATCTCATTTTTTCACAATCATCTTTCCTGCTATAAGATCTTAACTACATTTACCAAACATGTAAAACCAAGGTTAAATGCAAACAATTCATTATACAGACAGAAAAGTATAATGCGGGTGGGTGTAGCACGCGGAGCGGCTCCTGTTACATTCATTAGCTCATACATCCTTCACATAATAACTAAATTAGGCATGAATATCACAAACTTAATTAAGATGCCTTCTTCATAAGAACATTAACAAATTAGCACTTTGTGGGGGATGCTCGCCCACGGCAGTGCTGAAAGCTTGGAGTCCTGAGGATGAGCATGTGCGCTAGACCATCAGGCTTGAACATCCAAGAACCCCCCCCCTCTCCCCTGACTGTGTGACCTCCTAGTTTGCAAATGAGATGTGATCATTACTGCTAAAGACGAATAGATGAGGAGCATGGTTCATGAAAAAGACATATTACAGCTCTATCCTTAGGCAGTAGTCTCCTTGCTCTGGCTTTCTGGACACAGCCACATGCTATGCTATTTTTCTAAAAGGCTGGTTTATATTAATAAAGGCAAGAGTATGTTTACTTCACCCCGATTGCGGTCATTTTTCTTTCTTGAAATGCCCTATAAAGCTATCTAACCATGGCCCATGGCTTAAACAATTAAGGTAAATTTCAAACACACCACCCTGTGTGTATGTTTCACACAAAAAAGCACTCATTCTAAACACTCATTCTAAGTGAAATAGTCTTCCAGCTAAATCTTTGGTGTATCTATCTCATATAATGCTGCTAAAAATATTAATGCTTTCACTTTCTGCACCTCTTTCCACTTAGATGTTTCAGATCTTTAAACTTCTCTAAATCGTAAACAAATACAGCCCAAGTAAACCAATGCCATGTTTGTGGGCTGAAATTGGCAATAGGTTATTGGATACCTTAGTGGTCAAGGTACCGGGCTAGAGACCAGTTCCAGCCACATTACCTTCAAGCTGCCACTGTTGGGGCCCATGAGCACCTTTAACTTAAAATTGCTCAAAAATTGTCGCTTTGGATTGAGGCATCTGCTAAAAATAGAAAATGTAAATCGAAATGATCTGATCATATGATATGATTCCAGTGTAATTTTTTTATTTAATCACATGATCTGCTTGTGCCAGAGGGAAGGAAGTACAGATGGGAAAATCCTCTCCTTGCAGCACTGACACAGGTCCTTCTGTGTGGACAAGTGGACTGGACAAAATACAGTGTAGAAAAGCAATACTTTATAGTGAATGGGACCTTCGAATCTATCAGTAAAAGCATGTTAGACAGTGTGAAATAGAAATATTGGAAGTCTCTGAAAATAGACAAAAGATTTGTGTGAATTACACATGAAAACTGCAGACAGATTTTAAATGATTATTTCTAATAAGCGCATGCAGCACATCTCTCAAGGTCATTTAACATACCACACAGGAACGCTTAAAGTACTACCAGTTCTACTCGCACCGCAGTTAGAGAGTCAGCTTTTGTATCAAAGCAACAAGGTGTTTACATTTTTAATGCCATCTAGATCATTTCTGTCATGCATCTAGACAGCTCCTTTTTTTCTTTAGCTTTAAGCATCAATCTCGCTCGCATCTCTTTGTCACTGTGTGTCTCTCAGCCTTCCTCTTTCCTAGATCTATTAATATCGCACCGTTAAGAGCTAAAACAGAAATGGCACGGTGCCGAGCAGAGTGCCACAAGATGTTCCACCGTGACAAACAGATGGCCTGCTCGTGTCTTGGCTCTGACCGCTCAATTAACCACTAGCGATTGACTAAGACGGCACTGGCGTCATCCTAACGAGCCTGCCACAGTCTGGCTCCTACTGCTGCTTGTCGTCTAAAAGAGCAGGAAAATCCTGCAATCTCACACAAATGCAACACACAAAGACACAAGCAATTCACACATAATAGTGTGAATTAGAGCCGAGTTGTAACACACTGAGGTTTGCGTTTACTGTACATTCACTTACAACAGCTATAGAGGAAATAGCCAGAAACGACCTAATACTTCAATCCCAAGCCTTCATTACACATTTATACGAAAAAAAGCACAAAACATGGTCAGTTTAAGAATATATTGCATGTTGTGAATATATATATATATATATATTGTGTAATATGAAATTTGCTGTGGAAATGTTTACAACCTTTCTATCTCAATCCAAATGTTTATGTCGTGTAAAAGCATGTATTTATTTGTATTTTGTTTTATCTAGTTGTGCGTGCATATCAATGGCAAAGTGAGAAGCACTTTCATGCCATAACGAGAAAGTCCAGGTTTCAATCCTCGGAAGAGAGAGTGATGATTGTTTTCTATCACATTTGCTTGTTCTCTCTCCTCTTGTCTGTGTAGATTTCATCCAGGGGCTCTGTTTTACTATAACAGTCCCAAAACACACAGTCACCTTGAAGTTGAATGAAGATAAGAATAATATTCTAGTTAACTAGCCAGTAGGATGTATAAACCACAGCATTTGGCCATGTTGGTCTCAATCTGATTAGATAGGAAAGACCGTGCCAGGAAGGGCATCCAGCATAAAATGTCTGATTAGTGATGCCGTTTCCAATCTGCTGTAGCGACTCCTAAT
Source organism: Hoplisoma paleatum (assembly GCA_028565875.1). Lineage (NCBI taxonomy): Eukaryota > Metazoa > Chordata > Actinopteri > Siluriformes > Callichthyidae > Hoplisoma > Hoplisoma paleatum. Next base: position 2,527,728 of record JAOTRQ010000006.1, on the reverse strand, counting down.
GAAAGCAGCCAAAGAAAGGAAGATATACTTTTTCTTTTCTATAAGCCATAGCAATATGTTTGAGTGTTTCTCTAAAAACAGGGCTGTGTGACTGTGCCCTGAAAAGGATGATAACACCCACCATTCTATGTTTATAGTGAATAAACAGAAATTAAAATAGTAAATTGTATACACTGTGTGTATTTATCTCTAAAGCATACAAATTAGATACCTGAAAACATGAACGAACCTTAGAATAAAAAAATGTTGTCACTTCAGGATAATGCCACTGTTAAAGTTGAAGTGGTAAGATTGTATAGTGAGTGATTAGAAACAATAGTATGTAAAATATATTCTATGTCTAACGTGCAGAAGCTTTTTTCTTCATGACTTATTTAAATATGATTAGAGAGGACTGATACTAACGTATCATACTTAAAGCCTCCAGCAACACGCCTTCAGCCTTCAGGGCAGCCAGTTCTCAATTATCACGTGTGTGTGTGTGTGTGTGTGTGTGTGTGTGTGTGTGTGTGTGTGTGTGTGTGTTTGCGCATTGATGAGCTTGTGTATTAAGGGGTATGAGAGTGATTAGGAGTGGCGAGTAAAGTGGGTGAGGCAATTATATTAGGAATGAACATGACTGGTCTGTACTAACCCTTATTTGCCATTAAATTTGCTGATGTCTAGTATTTTATCCTTATTGGGAGAAAAAGGGGAGGGTTTTTATGATCAAACACACATTGTTCACAATGCCTCAGGAAAGACTGTACTGACTCTTATTAGCATAAATAATAATAATAGATTGTGTTTATCTAGAACATTCTTTCTGCTACTCGGGTCTCCACACATTGTTAGGGCTTGTTAGGGTTATTGTTTTGTATTGCTGCTGACCAACTTCATCTTTTTCCTTAAAATCTGAGAACTGAATTCTCAAATTGGAGTCAGCATCAAAGTTAAAACGCATTAGGATTTATCACACTTTTTAATTTACCAGCTTTCTAGACAATTCTTTGTAACAACAAGAACAACCACAATAAGTAACATCTAAAGATATTGTGTTTATCCTTTGTTCTTATTCTTATTTCTAATGTTTTTTTAATTGGTCTTTTTCATGTTTCTCATCATTTCACACTGTTCTTGTGTGACAATATCAGGGCCCTTAATGCTTAATGTGATTTTTGGAATTTCTTTACATTAAAATATTTTTGTATACTTCACACCAGTGGTTGTCTGTGGGAAATATACAACCGAGCCACAGTAAAACAATAAATAATTAGAGATGGCTACAAAAGCAATGTTATTATTTTAAAAAATCATAATGGCTGTAGAAACCATAAATACCATACAGAAACGTTTAGGCATCACAGATAACCGATGTAGCCACAACAAAGAAACAAACCCACATAACAAAATTTAACAAATGTCCCTTCACTGCATCAGTAATAGCATAATAAAATGAAATACATTTATAAATAAAATATGTAAAAAAACAATAACTCATAAAAACTTTGATTATTTGTACATAAAACCCATCCTTCTTTCTTAAGAAAGTTTCAACTGTACAGATCTGTGTGCTGACATTTTGCTATATTGACAATATGTCAGTTAGTACTACTGTTAACAATAAAAAACGTGCAGCAGGCTAAGTAATAATTTTAGCACAAGGCACATATTTTCTAGATATCCCAACATTCAGTAAAATACTACAACTACAGAATAACAGGCGGGTCAACGTATGCAAAACTTAGTCTTTTTTTTAGTCCTTTTCTATTGCCATTAAAAGTCAAAAATTTCTGTCACATTTCAGGCACACATACAGTATTTTTTAGTTTTATTTCAAAAACAGCTAAAAATGTAAGAAAATATGTGTTTTCTTTGTGCAAGTGGCTACATACGTAGTTTTGTTGGATCTGACACTGCACACTCTTTGACCATCCATTTAGAAGACCAAAAATGCTGACATAATTACATGCCAGCTCGATGGCCTTGTTGTAAACAACTTAAAATCTGATATATTAACAGAATAAGTTTCAATGTCATTTATTTTAGGTTACATGCTCCACCAGCAATCATTTTAAATGCTTTAGGGCAGATTTATTTGACCATAGCAACACTTGATGGCTGAAAGGCTTTAGTAAAAGTACACACTACTAGAAAAACAACCACCACCGAAAAAGCTATACAATGAAAGAGAACTGACTATTTTATTTATTAATTTATGAAAATTAATGGGAAAATGCGATAATGTCCATCATTTTCAGAAAAGAAAACATAGCATAACGCCACACCTGTAAGCTTTCAACCACTTGTAAGGTGCTGAAGGTTTATAAATACCGAGGTGTTCATCTCAATAATAACATGGACTGGTCTGGCAATTCAGACATTCTGAATAGAAAGGGCCCAAGTTACCTTCAACTGAGGTCCTTTGGAGTGTACCACTGCTTAGATCTTTTTATGACACTGGTAGCATCTGCCATCTTTTATGCAATGCTGTGTTGGAGGGGGGCATCTCAAAGAAGGACAAGAAAAGACTGAACAAGCTGATAAAAAAGCAAGCTCTGTCTTGAACGGTCATCTCGAACCTGTTGACGAGGTGGTTAGTGCAGTTTCTTTCCTGTAGCCCATGATGTAACTCAGTACAATTTGTTACTACAGTAAGCGCAACAATTAATAATAATAATAATAATGTATATTTTTTGGGTATGTTTGTTTTTCTTATTGTTTTTATTCTTACTGCTGTAACAAGTTCATTTCTCCAAGGGAATTAATAAAGTCTCTCTTATATTATCTTATCTTAATGTTAAGAATTAAGCTGGTGACACTATGGTTTGACAACATTGGGACTGGAACAGTATCCTTCCTTTTCAGATAGTCATTTATAATCGAAAAATCCACTAAAAGCAATACTGACAACTGCTTAAACACGGGCGGCACGTGTTCCAGTTTTTTTAAGTTGTCAGGTTATGAATTTGCAATTTATTATGAAGCAAAAAACAACAAAAGGCTGTTTAAGACAACCTGCATATTTAAAATATCCATTTACAAGTGAAATTATTGTAAACTATCTACTAATATGAAATGTGTTAATGTCTCCTGCAAAAGTATGTTGCCTAATGTTAACTGTTGAACATACTCTAATCGACCTGTTGTTATGTTGTTAGCCTTAATATCAAATATCAAATATAAAAAACAGTTCCTATCAATAAGGTAAATGTAAGACTAACTTCAGAATAAAATGTAAATAATGTGTTAATCCTGCTCGCACTTCTGTGTTTCACTGTTTACACATTAATCATACAAACTCTCTTACAATAAAGTGAATGTTAGATGAAGAAAATCAGACATCAAATATTCTAGACATTGAAAAGTAAATATACTTTTCAATTAGAACAGAGAATACTTGCAGAGAGCAGATTAAAAAAACGGTGTATGGTGTATCTTTAAAGCATAAACAATTAATTGTCAAAAAAGCCGTTTTTTTTGTTGCTGCTGAACATCAATCAAAATTATTCAACCTAAAACACATATAGACCTTTATTTTTTAAGAAAGGTAACCATCCCTATGTTGACATTCACACACACTGAGTGTTTACTGACAAATAAATAGGACTATTTGTGGGTGCTGTGTCGTTCCCACATACATATAATCATTGGAAGTCTCAGCACGGCTCTTTTCTTCACCCTGCTGAGATGCACAGAAGCAGTGCAGCACGATAGGTTTCCTTTTTGTGGCATATTGATTGGAACCGTTTATACTGCTCTTGAGCATGAGCTCTCACTTAGCCTGAAGGGCCACATCCCTCCCCTGTGGACATTTAACCCCCCCCGACACACAAACATCACCAAACACACTCACATGAAACACACACAGATTAACTGCAGGAAACTGGTCAGGCTTTGTAAAGACGCTGTCCTACTTTTATTTAGAGCCTCTGTGTAAAACATTCAAAAGCAAATCGTGAGTAAACAAATACCTCACAATATTTAAATTATATTAAATACTATATAATACTAACAACAACAAGCATGTGTAGATAATACAATTTAACACGACTTTACTGTATTACGTATAACATTTTTGTTAATAACTTAAAATACATTTAAAACTAAAATAATTTAAACTTTATATCCTTATACTTGGCATCCTAAAACAAAGTATCAGTTTACAGCAGGGAAAACACACTTACTTTGTAGCCCACAGAAACATAAAACATGGTATTAAAATCAAACAAGAAAAATAATTCGACCACATTTCTGTCAGTAACTGAATATCATCATTTGAATAGTCATCAGATATACGATTATCAATCACATCCAACACAATACAGACAAAAATAACTCACCAGGCAGGAGAAGGAGTCATTCATACGATGGACGAGTGTGTGTTTCTGTAATGTTTGGAACAAGCTGGCATGATCAAAGTTGCAGGGAACAGCAGAGATAAGCTCCTCTACTCCTGCCTTCTCCAAACCTAAAGCACAAACAGACTCACTCGAGTCATCACGGTATTTAAGAGTGAAACATAGGCTGTACACTGATAATGTGGGACCATCTGAAGCAATGTGCAGCCTAAATTGTTACATGAGATATAGCAATCATGTTAAAGATGTACATAGATGTTTTCTGCATTTAGCAGATGCCTAATTCTAAAGGGATTTACACTAATGATTGCAATTCTGAGCAATTGAAGGTTCTGGACCTTGTTCATTGGTCCAACAGTGGACAAGAACCTTCTGATTACTGGACCTGAACTTTAACTACTGAACTAGATGCTGTTGTAAATATACTCTTTTCAACATGAATATAACTTCTACTATTTGCTATCATTGATATAACTAGTTATTTAAAGTAAACTTCTTACAAAAAAAGAAAGCATAATAGTTCGAAACAGTTTTTACAATGCTCTACAATTTCAATATCTCTCACTTCAGAATGCTTCTTAAATAATACAAATCTGTCATTGTAAATGTTGGCATCACAGCGTTTCTTTATTTTCATGTCACCTCTTTTGGCCAAAGCTCATCTATTTTGTGACAGCCAGTCATCTTTCAGCAGTAAATATTTAAATTTGGCAAGCTTCATAGGGCCTCGTCAACTGTCAACCTAAGCACATTCAGAATTGTAGTTTTATTAATTTTTACATTCAATTAAAACTCTATTTGTCACGATTGAGGAAAAAGTATGAAGGCTTTACAGATAAAAATAAGCATACCAGTTTTCATGTGGCCATTCATATATTACTTAATTTCACAATAATTTAATACTCATTTTCTAAAATATTCAAGCAGAGATAAAACGAGGGTTTAAAATAAACGGAGGTCTCTAGATTCTGCACTAGTGTCATTTCGTAATGTCAAATATCTAATCAGCCCAAAATAAATGCTTAACAAAGTACACTTTTCTTTTTATGTTTGTTAGTTCTTCTGACCTTAAGCCACTTTTGACAGCCATTAATTGACTTTTGTTACATGTCTTGTTGGATCTTAAATCAACTCAAAACTACTTTGCAGAACTGGTTGAATGAAATTAGATATTGTGGATTTTCTGGCTGATATTTTTATGACTGATCTGATTTTACAGTCCAGATATATTTTTAAACTGGTAAAGTTCATTTAAAAAATCTTAACATTTTATAACCCTTAGATAGCCCTATTTCCAACAATTTTCCACTCTTTGGCCCCTGAGCAAGGCCTTTAACCCTCAATTTAACCCTTAATTTCATTGTAATTGTAAGTCACTTTGGATAAAGGCGTCTGCTAAATGCTGAAACTGTAAATGTATAATATTTGAATTTTAGAAATTACTAGAACTAATGACTAACAGTTTCAAAAACACTTAATTAACTCCAATTAATACAAAGATGGATATTATTGATTGTGATACAACTAAAATCTGGATGGTATAAGTACAGAGAATATACTAAAAGCAGAATTGATCAATGATCATATTTTGTAATGTAATTTAGCTAAAAGACCAATGTGTTCGACTCATGCACACCTAGTCAAAAGACTTACATAAATAAATACATTCCAAAGACAGCAATGACATAAATGTCACCTGCAAGAGTATGTAAACGTTTTGACTGTATGTACTTGTATGTGTGTTTACCGTCTGTCAGCACATTCATTTTTCCATTCACCTCTCATAAATGGAGCACAAGCAGACAACAAGTGCATGAAGGCAGAGAGAGAGAGAACAAAACAAAGGCTATGGGGTCAGGTCAACATGTGTGTGAAAGAGACTGTAGGAGTAAAGAAAAAAGGTGGAGGGGGCACTAAAAGTGTTCCCAAGTTCATTTCCAGTCCATTCACTTCATTCATCCTATGCATCCTGAAAATCGGCTAATGGGGAGTCATCAAAAGCCTAACACATGCTGCCGGCGGTCTGAGAGCGTGCATATGCGGAGTGAGGTCTACGCTCCACAACACCCACAAAAGACCACAGCTTTTGAGACACATCTTCAGACGCCTTCATGGCCAACGGCCTCTGCCTGGGCTGGGCATTAGTGATTGCTTTTATTAACGCTACCATTTTTGGATTGCTGATGACTTTGTGGATGTTTGTATGGACAGAGAAAAGTGCTGTGCAAAGTGCTCCCCCCACCCCACAGTGTCTGACAAGAATGCAATTCTCCAATTGACTCACAAACACGTCTACCCTAGCCCTATAAAAGGTCTATTGTGTTTTTCGCTTTAATTCTGATATAGGTCATATTACATTTATTACTACCCAGCTGCTTAATGTCATTTAGAGAAAATGGGGGCAGAGACAGTTCCTGGCTTGTAGGGATAAAGAAACAAGCAAGCGAGACTAAAAGCAGACAAAAGCAGATATAGATTAAATTCAGTAATAGAGAGAAAGAAAGCTTCATATTGATCTAAAAAACACGAGCCTGACAGATCCAGTTTGACTGAAGAAGCATATTGATCTGTGTCAACTTAAGCTATTATCTGTACACAAGGGGTGGAAGAAAAGGATGGGGGACGTCTGTACGACAGAGTGAGAACAGCTCCTGTTCTGGCTTCATGGCAGCAGTCACATCCATGTGACATGACCCACCAAGATTCATGACAGATATTAACACGATGCGGGACTGATCTCACAGGTACAGCCCTGCCAGTCACTTCAGCAAAAGCAGTGCATGTCTGAGAGACAGATATAGACAGACACGACACGTTCTATCATGATGGTGGACACACAAAACTCCAAGGCTCATCTGGACTATGACGCAAGAAGTCTGCACTGGTCATCTAGGAAGCTAAGGCAATAGGACAGCACTGACTGAAGGTCTTTAATATGTACATGACCTCACACCGAGGATTCAGGGGCCTTGTTTATGTAAATAAAATCGAGAATATTTCAGTGATCCAAATGATTAATCGTAATCAAACCTGTAACATGTTTTAGAGAAGAAACTAAAAGTTTCCATATAAACAGTTATTGGCGCTCCGATATTTAGTACACCCCAACTAAACCTTTATATTTTATTATTGTCGTTTGAAAAGTATTAAGGTGGAACTGATATAACTTAACATATATTTTTAAACACAACTAGTAAAGTTCAAAGAATTATAATGGAAATGTATTCTTATGAAAAAGTTAGAACACCACTATAAATGATTAATACTTAAAGACCACCATAAGAGGACACTGTAATTTTTTTGAGTGGTTTTGTTGTGGATTGTTAAAATGAGAGAAAGTCTAAAGTCATGCACGGAGACAAACTGCGATTCATCTTCACAATTCCATTGTCTATTGCAGCCTTAGTCAAGAAATCAATAATATGCAAACAGTGAATACATTTTTTGTAATGATCAAAAGCACTTTTGAATATGCACAGTCTTTTTTAACTGTGCGTAATTATGTTGAATTATGTTAAGTCCTGATTATAACCGTTGTGGTGAGAAAGCAGAATGCCATCGATCCAATGCTTCTCAACAATCACTATAAGAACATAATAGAAAAACCTACTGCTTCATCTTGTAGTTTTTATACTTGTATTTGTGTTAATAAAAAAGAATTATAAGCATTTCATAACAAACTAAAAAACAAAACTTTAGTCTGCAATTTAACCACAAAAACCAGTATATCCCAGATCTAATTATTCTGTTAGGAAAAAATAACACAATTGCAAGTAGGTGGCATGATCATAAACATGGTACACACACTGGAGATGATGTAACATACTTTGTAATGAAGCAGGAGCATCCTTCTGGACATTTCCACCTTTGCAGTTGAGCTGCTGGTTTTGGGAAGGTGCGATGGGTTTGTAGGACTGGCCAGTGGCACGATACATGGCTTGCACCCACAATGTTCGGTCCTGTTCATCATTTGTAGCAAATACCACCAGATCCCCTTCTTTGACTGCACTAAAGAAAGCACGGCCACCCTGAAGACCTGCAAAAAGCACCAGTTTAATAAGAAATAGTGCCAATCACATTCTGTAGTTACAAAGATTGTAGATTGATCAAAGATTGATTGATTTCAAAGTTCTAAGTTTTCAAAAAGAGAAAAGCATCTAGAATGTGATGCTTGGAATACGTTCCAAAAAGTAGAATTAAGTTGGGTATACAAAATATTACAGATAAAATGTTCCTTACTGGAAAACCACATGTAGCTCACAAATTTCTTCCAAACCCTGACATCTTTTCCGAAAAGAATGGAAGATCAATGGCAGATCTCATTCTGTATGCACTACAACAACATGGTCTTTCACAAACACGCTATGTGCAAAGGGAAGCGGAAAATCAGAAATCGGCAACCACAGATTGTTGTGCAGCTGACGTCAGCTGAGCACATGCTAAGCCAAGATCATCAGCAAAACGGTAACAATTAATGTCCTTGGTTTACAAAAGCCTCAATACGGCAAATGTGAATGGTGCAAGGGCAATGATTTGGCATGGACAGAAGTGACGTGCTTCCACCAACAATTCCAATTGCGATTCCTTCCCAAAAAAAACCCTGATCTGTTAACGTCTCATTAACCTAAAGGTAGAAAAATTTGAATCACGGATTTACAGCCCTTAAGAACAGCACAGAAGTAAAAATGAAAATAAAAAATATTCATTGGCTCCCGTAGACACAACTTACTTAGTTTCAATCATTTAAAAGAGCCGTTCAATAGAATCAGATCATTTGTGAACGACTCATCAGTAGAAGGAATACTCTCTAGTCATAGACATTCTGTGCAAGTCTCATGGGTGACACATGGGTGTCAAAAGCAATGAAGATGGCAGCAAAAACAAATTTAAGACATTGGACATAAAAAGTGCAAGTCACAGTCTTGCTAATTAAATGAGCTAATGCTAATGTCAAAAGCAAATCTATGCCCTTGGCTGGCTGGATATATGTTTTACCTTTTAGAAAATACTATGACATTATTCAGTAAGCACATCTAAAGGCATTTAAATATTCAAATTCTCTTTTTATTGAATATTGCAATACATACCTGAGCATAGTCTGGTTTAGTTTAGCCCATTTCTATTTGAAGGCCAAGCTGAATTTATGAAACATTGAAAATTTCCAAATTTCCTCACTTCAACTCACTTACGTTTTTAGCATTTTTATCTCCAAACATCACATTTTTCATAATGGTGTTTTTGCTGTTTGCATAATACTGCCTTTTAGTACATTTATTCTTGGTTATTATAATGATGCGCCTTCCACTTTAGAAAGCTTTAAGTTCCAAATGGTAAAAAATCACTGTGGAGGGTAAGAGTTAGTAGTCAATGGTATTTAACCCTGAACATGCAGAAAACATAATTTTGTTTCTTCAAAATTCTGCAACTTGCACTTCACATTAAATATAAGTTATAAAAAAGGAAGCCAAGTGCACATCATTCATCATGTTTTCCATTACACGAGATACTAATGAAAGCATTTTAAACAGCCTATTCACTTCACTTCTGGACATCAATGGAACTCCATGTTAAGCAGCGGAAAGTAAAATAGCAGCATTCTATCTGCATACACTTAATAAAACTTTAAGATTCGGTGTCATTATGAATGCTAGATTTTACTGACATTTGGTCAATGGGAAATGTATACTGCTAGTTCTTTGTTGAAAAGTGGCGTAAAGAATTGCTGAGTGGTCTACAGTACCAAGTATGTTGTTAGCACTGTGGTTATATTTTGTTACATTTGATTAGATTTAAAGGAGACATATTATTCCTCTTTTAAATCACGATTAATCAGGTATATGGGCTCTAGAAAATATGTTCATGAAGTCCTTGGCACAAAAGTACTCGCACATAAAAAAATATATTACTAGTTTAATTCTCTCTAAATGCTCTGTTTTGAACTACTTCACATATGCTAATGAGCTGTTACTGGAAACACTCCAACGACTCGGTGTTGTTTTTTTTAAAGCATTTAATAAATGTGAAAGTGTCAGAAAACAGAGGGTTTAAAAAAACATGCATTGCTTTCATAAATTATCAAGCTATAAAATGACTTGATCGTGATTGCATTTGGAATTCAGAAGGGAGAAAACCAGAGGGCTGTTATCTAACTATAAAACAAGAATTACCCCATATATAATGCAATCAAATACAATTATTATTTGAAAACGTCAATATTTGCAATTACATGACTGCTGTTTAGTGGCCACAATATTGGTACCCCCTTAAAATAGTTTAATATCAAATGTTGCATTTCAACCAACTAAACACTTCTAGTTGGAAGTTTAATGCACAGTGAATAGAAACCCATCAAAAATCTACCACTAATGTATCTGGGGAGGGTTTGCTAGGTGATGGGTGGTACAGGACAGGTAGTTATTACATCACAATACCATGAAAGTCAAAATGTCTCCGTTTTTCCGACACCAAACTATTTTAAATAATTTACAGGAAATGGGTGAATATTATTTATTGAAGTAGAGACTCATATGGAAATACAAAAACACATAAAAATACAATTTTGCAAAATATTTAAAATTGTTATTTTTCTCAAGTGATCTCAATATACAGGAACATCTACTTTAATACCATGATGCTACAACCTCATCCTTTGCTGTTGACATGGTGTTATTTGCATCTTTGCATTCTTATTATTAATTACAGAATCTTGTGAAGCAAAGAAAGATTTACAATGTAATTGGTGCTTATGTAAAACTAAATAAATGTAAATATCACAACATTTCATGATCACCTGGCTGAGGATCTGAATAATCGACTGTATATCCGTCCAGCTGCATCAGCTCATGCGGCTCCGATTTCTTCTCTCTGTAACTGCACATAGCGAATGTGTACTGGCTGACCTGAAATAAACAATAATAATCACTGGTACTATGCATTCTTTTACAAAATAAACGAATCAAATACATGCTAATAAAATGAATACTGCAGCAAAAATGGCTTCATGGTTGAATACCTGAACAAGGACGAAATATCGTCTCTTCCATCGCTTCCAAACTCTCTGTCCCAATGCATAAAGGTACCTAAAAAAAGAACATACATATGCACACACACACAACTCCAACTCAGCTAATGAACAAATTAGACAAAAAACAATACACAAAAAAGGGTAGCATTCTAAACAACTAGAATTACCCGTAGTGCATCCTTTCATACAGTGGCTCGGTCTGGCTAACGTAATAAACTGTTATAGGCAAATCTACAGCAGTAATAACACATCGTTATACATTTTCTTTCGGCCTCTCCGTTACTCAGGAGTCGGCACAGCGACACCGTCGATCTTTTCCACCTCACCCTGTCCTCTCTCTTTTGCTCTCACACCAAATCCATACATATCTACACTGATATGTTAAAGATCTTAACATCTTTTCTTTTTGTTCTTTTTATGTTCTTTGTAATTATACAAATAAGGTTTAAAACTTTGAATTACCACATTCTGATACTATGGTTTCAATCCAATCAGATTTCCTCAAACAAAGCTTGTTTTCAAGAAAATGTTTGTCCACCAAAATAAAGAAGCACTAGTTATCTGTGATAGGTCTAACTCATCAAAACAGATTTTTGATATTAAATAATTAGGTAAACCACCCCAATCATAGCACAAAGTCTTTGTCAAACTTGCCCATCTTAGAATCTTTAGAATGCTGTATGTACCTTGTTACTTTTACATTTTCAGCATTTGGCCGATGTGCTTATCCAGAGCACTAGAATATAACAGCTTAAAATACAAAATCGATGTAGTATATA
>JAOTRQ010000006.1:2503285-2515485 GCA_028565875.1 Hoplisoma paleatum | reverse complement strand
ATACATATTCTGTGTAGTTGTATAAGATGTTCCAGATAACTCAAATCACGACTATCTAATAAACTTCACTTCAACTAAATATTTATTTTGTAATAGTAATTGTAGTCATTGTAAATCGTTTTTGGCTACTTCTAATTACAAGTAAAAAGTACATTTATAATCTGATGTATTCTTGAAGCCCACTAAGAATGTTGGTCCTTGCCAATACTATAAGTAATGTGATGTAAATGTATCTCTGTAGCGCGCTGAGGATGTTGGTCCCTGTCACTACTAGAAGAGCTATTCGACTTTCTGGCCAAAGTCCAGTTCACTCAGCTGCAGATGGTGGACATGCCCAATGCCTTGAACTGTTACTAGACCTCGGATTTGATGTCAACAGCTTGCTTGACCAGCATATATCTGAAAATTATGGAGATTTGAGAAAGAGTGCACTGTACTTTGCTGTCTGCAATGGAGATGTTACATGTACTGAGTTATTGCTTACTGCTGGTGCTAAACCTGACCTGGACCCCCTGAGATGTCTCCTGGTTGCAGTGAGAGCCGGAAGGTATGAGATAGTCAGACTTCTTCTGGCCAGCGGAGCAGATGTGAACTGCTTTTTCACCGTAGTAAATGACACAGTGTTTCCCACTGCACTACAGTATTGCCTCAAGGATGAAATGATGATGCGAATGCTTCTGAACAGCGGATATGATGCAGAGAAATGCTTCTCCTGCAATCATGACTCATGGGGTTATAACTCAAACCATTTAAATGAAAAGATTCCTGTGAGTGTGCATTCTTCTTATTTATTGTTATTAATTATAATTATATTAAGATAAATGGTAAATAATCAAATACAAGGTTGGAAATCAAAATGGACGGTTGGCGGTTTGATTCTAAGAGTCAACAAGTCACGAATGAAGTGTCTTTGAGCAAGGCATCTATCTTGTAACTGCTTTATGAGCATCGTGGCTAGGGCTGCCCATATCGGACACTTGTGACCACTGCTGCCTTCTAGTGTGTTTCACTGAAAAAAAGCATACTTCGTCTATTAAGAACTAATGCATTTTCTTCTTCCTCCACCCTTATAATTCCAAGTCCATGTGCTCTCAAAGTGTGTCCCAAATTGCACACTTCGAGCGCTATGTTGAAAGTACCCTGATGCACTGGTGCACTCCAAACTGCCAAAAAAATCACATATAGGTTGGATACGACGCATTGAATTACAGTACACTTCTATAAGTGTGTGGTTTGGGACGCACCTCCAAGCACTGGTCTGTTGCTTATATACAGTGTTTATTTATTGTTTCTGCTGCTTTAACTTGGTCCTACATTTTTAGACCCTAAGAAAAAATCTGCTAAATAAAAGAAAATGTTTTTAGTTTTGGGCTTCTAAATACTTTATTGTTCATCAGTTGTGCTAAATGTGACTAAATAGTCAAAAGTCATTGTGGTAAAACTGTATGAGCTGTATGATGGATGCTGTCTATAATTATTTTGTATAGTTTTGTGAATTTGTCAGTGTCTCGTGGCTGGTGGAATGTGCTGGAAAAGTCGTGCGGGTTCTTCTGGACTATGTTGGCTATGTTCCCATCTGTTCAAAACTGAAAATGGTTTTGGAGAAGAATACAGAATGGCCTGAAACTTCAGACATTTTAGGTGAATAATAACAAGCACAATTAAATTAAAACAAAAGTTAATGTAAGAAACTGTAAACGTATTTGGATCATAAACATTTGCACATTTAAGCTAAAACAGTGTTAAACTGAAAAGTCACTAGTTAAACTTTAGTTTCTTGTTTAAAAAACCTCTTGGAAATTAGTGTGTTATTATTCTCATCTTCTTTTAGTATAGAAATGTCATCTGTACAAACCATAATAAAGTTAAAGGTTTTTTTTGTATGTGATACTTGTTTAGGTAATCCACGATCACTGAAGCACATGTGCAGACTGATAATCAGAAGAGCAATGACTCCAAAGAGACTGTGTAATCCCGATATTATCACCTCTGCTCCTTTTCCACCTGGAATTAAAAGCTACTTAATGTATAAGGAATATGATATGTATGGCAGTATATTATGTGGATAGTAAGGAGTGTGAAAAAATAAGAAAGGAAAAAAAGAACTATCGATACCATGAATAATGTTGTATTGTACTATGTCCTGAATGTAGCTGCAGCAAAGACCTACTGCAAGATTAGTATTTCTATCGCAGCCCAAAAACATGCACTTAAATTAATTGAAAACATAGAAAAGACTGGGCAACTTCATTGACCACCTTAGAACATTTTGCTTTTTGTGTACTGCACTGCATAGATGAATGTTTTGTACAAACCTTGCTTCGGGAAAAGCTAGGACATTTTTATAATTTAATAAAAATAATAATCTGTTGCACTTTCTTACAAACAAATTTACAAGTTGACCAGTAAGAGACACTAATATCATATGCATATATATTTTTAACTGGAAGGAATAAGCAACAGACCGATGTCTGACAAGGTTCTGTATACATTTTGCTAGGAATAAAATTGTTTGTAGTTGTAGTTAATAATCACTGCATATCTCTCTAATCCCACAAGGGTTTACTCCAGGTATTCCAGTTTTCTCCCACGGTCCGAAAACATGAATGTTCTTTAACCACCAGGCCATGGCTGCCCCAATGCCAAGATTAGTTGTGATAAGTTTGTGAAGTCACCAGTTTTTTAATTGTGTTTTGAATAGTGACCTATATGTTTATTCCCACTACCTGACCTATTTTTTTTACACATTCTTGTAATAGAGATACTAGAGATATACAGTATCTCTTACTAACAGAGCAACAAAGCAAGAATTTTTCCATGTCCCACAGTTAAAAAAAAAAAAATACCAAATTGCTTACTTGATGTTAATTTCTATTAGAGCTCAATACCTAAAATAGCCTAAAACAGCCAATATTTATTTTTCCCTTTGTTTTGGTAGTTCAATGTCTGGTCTGCATGTCTGAACAAACATGTTCTGAGCTGTCTAGCTGTCTATTTTACTCTTAATGAAAGAATATGTTACCAAGATCAATGCATAAAGAGGTGTTTAATAGGAAGTGGTTGAAAATCAATACTGTCTCATTCATTCTCTGCTGAAAATGACCGTCTCAGACAGACGATGCAATTCTAAAAACATCTCTCATTTCTTACACACACAAACATTTTTCAGAAGTTGAAAGAAATGAGGTCTGACATCGGTCAAGGGCTTCAGCAACAGCACAACTTCAGCCAGGGACATGTTTAACACATAATGCCACTCATCACACTCATTTTCTTTGGAAATAGGAGCACAGTTTATCTACAGTGGTTCAATATACTCCCTAATTCATTCAGTCATCTCAAGTAATCTCCAAGTTTTACCTAGGCTCAGGGCTGGACTGGTAATCGGGCATACCGACAGTCCTCAGGGGCCGAATTTGTCATTTGTTTTTCTAAGCGACTGGTAAACAATCAGTATATAGGACCTACCCTTTCTCTACGTGGTCCACTGTAACTCCCGCTACAGTCAGCGTGAACGTTAAAAGAAAGAAAGGGAGACATTACAAGGCTGTTATAGCTACAAAATGTGTCGACATGTTCACTGCTGTAGCCTCCGCGTTCTCTGTAGGGGAAAACAGCAGCAGCCAGAGATACAGGTTTGTGACAGAGAAACCAAGGGACAGACTGAGTGGCAAAGTGAAGTACATAAGCAGGTAATGACGTTAGGATAACACAGGGACTTTGAGGTGATGGAAATAGCAAACAGTCAAAACTGAAACATGTTGGATGAGCAGCAAGTGTCCATTTTAGGCTACCTAACATTTTAGATATTTAGGTTAAAGGTGTGTTGAAAGGCTGCAGAGTAGTTTACATTTATAGCCTTTATGCTGTGGTTCAACATGTTTTAAAAAGCACTCAAACAAGTAAAATAACAGATTTTAAATCTGATAAAAGATAAGTAAAAAGCTTTACAATTTAGCTTTATACAGCTTTAGCAATTAAAGCATGACTACAGTAAGTGTAAAAAGTATAAAAGGAATATTAGCAAAAGGTATGCCCACACTAAATAAGAGTAAAACAGAATGCTTTTTTTAAATGCTTTAAATACATAGTTGTGTTGCATGAATTCATAAATCAGCCGTTTGTATCCTGATACAAACACATTGAGCTGTTTTATCAGAAATTACATAATAGAGAAGTAAAGAAATAAAGGATAAAAAAAAATCAATCTAACTACACAAAGCAGACAAAAACCATGGCGTTAACAATTAGAACTAAACTTCTGATTATTTTAATATGTTGATATTGATCGTCATATTTTTTTAATTTGCCTTGACTAAAGAGATAGTGTTGGGTATTGTGTAGTATATTGACATGGTAAGAATATTATTTGTGATTGTGATATAATGCAAAGATTGAATCCAATGACTTTAACCAGTAATTTTGAATTAATTTAGTTTTATGTATCTCTGTAATCCCACATATATAAATTAATTAAAGTCGGTTGTGCACCGCTAATTATGAGGGGCCAGTCTAAACCAAAAATGCCAGTGTAAATAATCTCTTTTGTTTACATTAAACCTACTGCACAAACACATTTCGTCTGGTTACACAATTTGGTGTAACACCACGGCGTTCTAACAAGTCCTCACCTGTCCAAGACTGCTCACTAGTCTAAACGTTTTAACCTCGATCAGAAAATGTGTACTATTTTTCACTATTGATTTTGTGAGTGTGTAAATTAAGCCTACAATGAAGATTGACATTTGACAAAATAGTGTAGTTAAAGTAGTCAAGCTACTAGATACCTACAACCGAACTGAGTATTTGAATTCTATTACATGACATACAAGTTTTCAGCATCATATAATAAACAAAATTAATGAACAATAATGAACTCGTGTCAGATAGATAGATATCAGCATGTCTTCTTATGGCCAGTTATAATAAAAGTAACCAAGTATACCCAGAAGCCAAGTGAGTTTTCTCTAACACACCATCACTGAGAATCTGAACCCAGCACCAGACTAGCTACTGGTCTGTACAAACCATTACGTTTTGCTGCACTTTAGATTTTTTATTAAATGATCCTAGCCCAGACACTGTTAGGATTTGCCATGTTGTTCTCTTGGGTTCTGTAGGTTCGATACTTGATGTTCTCTTGATCATGGTAAATGGTTAGTAAATAAATGATTGGTTAATGTCAGGAAAAGTTTAAATGTCCAACTTTGGTTAAGCGTAAAACATACAGTGACACACAAACATCATTGTCTTGTAAGGTTCTTTTGTTGTCAGCATCTGTTAACTATACGTTTCACCCAATAACAAATAATGCTTTCATTTATTCATTGTTTTAGTTTGCTATGCTTCAGTCTCGCAATGATCATGAAAATGTACGTATGTCTTATTTTATTTTCTTGACAGCTTTCAAAATAATTCAACACTAGATAGTCAATCTGTTGTCTTTATACTGATATAAATATTGTTACCGTGTGATTGGTCCCAAACTCCCTCATAGGCTAAACCACTGTGTCAGGAATTTTAAGGCCAAGCTTGGTACAATTTAAAAAAAAGTTTAAGTACAAAACACCAAATTGGCTCGTCGACAACTCACCACAGATGTAGCCTCAGATGACCAAGTTTCACTGTTCCATATACTTCCTACAATGACCTTGTGATCAAACGTTGCTTTGAAAAGTGACTGATCTGAATAGATGCACACCAGTTTTTAGTGGAGACAAAAATTGTGTACAAAATTTACAAAGTTGCTCTAAAACAAGACAGGATAAAATTACATTTTTAAAATGATGGTATGCTTAACCAAAATGAGCAGTGTTGATTTACACTAGAGCACGAGCTGGCCTTTGTTTTAACCACCCTGGAGGTCACATGATCACCTGTTTAGCAGAGACCAGCTAATTTAACTACTGAAATCAGGTGTGTTCTGATCTGGATGGAATAAAATGCAGCAGCCACACCTTTGAGGATGGGTTTGAGACCCCTGAGACCCTCTGAGAGAGGCTGAAAATCTTGTCTCTTATTTTCCCAGAGAGCTTTACGTTAAACCAGATATTTAAATGGGTCATAATATGCCTCTTTTTAAATAAGTTAGAATCTATCTATGAGCTGTACAAAACACATCCATGAAATTCACGAGTCAGGCTCACATAAAGGACTTATCGGTGGTACCAGGCAGATTCTATACAAATACAGAAAATGGATGGTTTTTACACTTGGGAGTGTTTATACGAACAGTACAGACCCACATGAAAATATGAAAACACACAAAAGTTAATTTTGCATAATTGCTATTTAAAAATGAACTTATTCAATAAACAAAACGATAAAAAATCAGTTACTAAATAACCACAATTATGTATACAGAATAAACTGCATACATTTAGATAAGAAGCTAAGCCTGGTACTGAGACAACTTAGTGATATTTGTGGCTTTGTGGTCAGAAGGTTGCCGGTTCGAAATTCGATAGGTCACACGTGTCCTCGGGCAAGACACCTAACCAATAAGTGCTCACTGCCACAAGTGTTTACTAGTGTGAAAATATATTTCACTGCACAGATTAAGTTACATGCAGGGGGCAAATAAAAAATAAATGGGTGAAAGAATATAAATTCAATTCAAATTGTTTCAACAATATCAACTTTGTCACAGAAATAAAGAACAAAATGAACCAATATTTCCATTTATTTATTATACGTTTTAGTGTTTCATTCCACATTGTAACCCACTTATAAGGTTTAATGTCAGTTTTAAAGATTTTATTCAGCACAATCCTTGGACAGTAAAATTGAACACTGTTAAAACAGCATTAATGGCTACACAAAGATCTCATGTATTGACCTTAAATGTGGTTGTCAGTCAAGCATTGGCTACTTCAAAGCTTCTAGTAAATGGATTAAGTTTAGTGATGCTCCGTGGTGCTTTTTAAGATATTACTGTTATTGGGGATGATTGTGTTTCCAAAGCAAATCCCATATACACCAGTCAGCTTCCATTGATAGCATTATTGTTTTCAATAACACTATACAGCGAGAAACTAAAAAAAATATCTTTAAACTCTCTTGTATTTACGTGCAGTGTAAAATCTTAAGCTGGTACAAGGAACCACAGGGAATAATTTGTGAGAAAGCAGCGAATGTGGTATGGTCTTGTACTGACTTTTCCTTAACATCCGTGCAAAACCGAACGGTAATATGTCAGCCTAGTGTACATTTACATAAAGATACAGGAGCTGGTGACTGGCTGAGTGAAGGGGTTAGATATTCGGACAGAAGAACCTCTTACCAAATCAGAATGCTAAGAATAAAGTAGGACTTGAATAAGAAAATTAAAGGTAGAGAAAAAGCAGGGTATGAAAATAGCGCTTTCAATCATTAATCCACAATAACAAAGAATGTAAAGGATCATGTCCATCTCCCTTTCCTCGCAATCGAGGGAACAGAAACATTCAAATCAACAAGAGAACCCATCCTGGTATTAAACGCCACATGGTTATTCCAGGAGATTATTTTACAGATGATACATGACAATACTTTACAGATTATATGAGGTATTGCACAAATTATTTTTAAAAAAGGCAACAAAAATATACAGCGATTTGAAAGAACATGTACAGAAGTTGAGTACATTTTGGAAAGGTGAGAATTTAGTGTCAATTACTTTATTGTATAGAAGTTATCAAATGGAGACTAAATCTAGTCCTCCCATTCGTCATCTTCCTCAAAGTCTTCTTCGTCGTCATCATCCTCATCTTCATCTAAAGTCAAAAACATTTCATATCATACCGTTAATACTGATGTCTGACCAAACATCTAAATGAAAGTCCTAAACAAATAAGACGTTCAGATATTTGGAAAAGTACATCTATAACATGCTCACTTTTATTATAGTAATACATTTAATCCTAATAATAGATAGATAATTAAGATAAAACTTTGGAGCACCAGAGTAGCACAGTAGTCCAGTGGTTCAAAGGAAAACTATTTCACAACCAAGCTGTTCAATGGTCTTCATTGTATCATAATAACAGATATAAAGACAAATATCTGGTATTCAAATGGTTTAACAAAATATGATAAATATTAAAGAAAGAAACTGAGTCCAAGTATTATACCCACTCAAACTTACTGTAACCACAATAATATATAATTTTATATAAATACAATAATAAACTTGACCAGTGTTCCAGTTTGCTTACAATGTTTAAAAAAACTCAGTTGAGGCATACATGGTATCCAGTTTTAATTATTGTTTATTTCTCTACGGTCTGCAAACAAAAATCATTTGACAAACCACATAAGCTTGCACCAAACTGTCAACAGCTAATTTCTTTGGCATAATAAGATTATCATATAAAATATTTTTTTTCCTTAAAGCTTCCTTGAGCAGTTCAAAAGATTTGGAAATCAAATTATCCAAATCTTTACATGTTCGCTCAGGCATGACCAATGACTACACCTAACGTTGTGGCTTCCAGAAAACCCCAAATAAACAAAGAAAATGTGGTAAAACATTTAAAGATCCCTCATAGTTTGTCTTTCCTCTTTCAAAACAAAGTATCAGGGTCAGAAGGAAAATCCACTACAGATACCCACTACAAAACTACAACTGTGTCAGATGTATAAAACGCTAAATGCATTGCTGTGATACACGGCTGACACCAACTACAGTCAAGGTTTATAATACACTATTTTAAAAGTTTAAATCAACACCAAACACTAGTAACTCCAATTAAATCCACATAAATGTATCAGCCACATTTTGTTTGATGATGCCATATAACTCACCTATTAAACAGTTAGTTAATACTTTATAATTCACTGACCTTGGTTAATATTAATGAATAGAATACTGAGTATTACCTGAAGAATGGATTGCTTTGCTCCTCTTCTGCATCACCTCCATTAGTGCTCCGACGATACCTGCCGAGGGAGCAGGAGTGGGTGGGCCCGAGTCCGAGCAATCCGTTACCTGCAAATGAAAAATACCCCATCGACATTGGATAAATATGTGGCGGCATGCAGGCAAAGCACAACATTCTTAATCTTACTACTGAAACTGAAATATTTCTTCGTTGGTGAATGTTACTGACCGTTTTGAGCTGAATGCCCTGGCGGATCTGGTCTAGCAGGGCGTCACGGCCAATAGTGGTGGATGCTGGACGCTGGTTATTACTGTTATCCACCTTCTTGAGTTGGGTGCCCTCTCTGATCTGCTCCAGCAGGGCCGACTTCCCCCCCATGGGTACGGAGTCCATACTTCCGTCCAACTCCGGTGGAGGTGGTGGTCCAGGGGGCGGTGGAGGAGGGGGCGGTGGAGGGGGAGGAGCTCCTCCTCCAGCTGGTGGTGGGGGTGGAGGAGGTGGTGGGTGAGACTGCGGAGCCTGGTAAGGCAAGTTGGCATGTGAAGGAGGAGGGGGAGGAGGATGTCCCCTGCATGGTGGTGGAGGGGGAGGAGGGGCTCCAATGCCCTGGCGAGATGGTGGCGGAGGTGGAGGGGCAGACGCCGGAGCTCTGGAGGGTGGGGGAGGAGGCGGGGCTCCTCGTCCACGGGAAGGTGGTGGAGGTGGTCCGGAGGTGTGAGGAGGGGGAGGTGGAGGGCCACCGCGTGACGGAGGAGGTGGAGGCGCTAAAAGACAAACACAGACAAAAGACAAACACAAAAAAGACACATATTGGTTAACCTTTTGATAATTAGAAGAAACCTGCAGCAGACCTCAATCATCCAATCAGAATGTAGGAAAATAGGTGGAGGATGTTGCTCCAACCAAACATCTGTGTGTATTGTAATAAATGTAAGAAAATGTACAGAACACACAAATGTATCCAGTCAGTAACTAAACAAAAACAACCTCAATGGTACATGTGAATATATTCTGGTAAGCCGTAACATCTCACCATGACACCTGTTAGTGGGTGGCATATATCCGATAATATAAGCAGATCATATTATGAGCAAGCACCAAAGTTTGAGCTAGTTTAACATTGTTTATTGTATTGTAATTTTTACTGTGTTTTATAAAAACAAGCTATATATAGTTTATCTGTACTTAATACAAACAGCTCAAAGAATAATATTAAAATTAAATTGTGCATTTTGCCTGACCACACAGATCATCAAAAAAACTAACACACATCATTAATAATAATATCACCAGGAGGTCTATATCAAAACAAGACTGGGACGTCACGATTTCTTGAAGGTGCAATCACAGTAGGCTACAAAAAGTCATGTTTATGGTGACTTCAATACTAGATTTAGATGTAACCGCTGTAAACCTCTGCTAGATCGTACTAGTGTGATCGATCCAGCTTCTGTGTAACAACATGGTGCTAATCAATCGTTATTGATACAGGAGCGTTTTAAGTGCAGTATAGTGACAGTTATGGTCTGCATGTAAAGAAAGGACACATTTTGCCCTTGGTGTTGTCAGCACATTGGATAAATAGTTAATGCAATTCCATTAGTAACACACTAACACACACACACACACACACACACACACAAGTACAGACTTGGTCGAGAAGTATCTAATACATTTATGCTGTTATACTTTTGCATATTCCGTGTAAAACTAAAAAAAGGTACAGCTCAGCAAATCACGAAGTCTATGTGTAAGTAGTATTGATAATCCAAGCCTAAATGCATGTAAATCTCTATTTTAAAAGCTAATTACCATTATGCAAACATAATGGTTGTGCTAGTATAATAGAATAATTGGCTAATTCTATGCACGCATACTCAACTTTGGGTGTACATGTACAAATGTAACAAGTAGAAACCTCTACCCAAACATTGTACTATGTTCTCCAGAGTCACAATATGCACAGTCTGATTATCTAGTGGAGTTTTTTTAATCAAGCCATCCTATACAAAAACAAAACCAATCATAGGTTTGATTAGGTCGTTGCTGGCTGATAGCAGATCTGGGATTCAAATTAAGAGCTGGAGATCTCAGTTATTAGATTTTTTTATACCCAGGCTGGTCCATCGTTAGTTTATACGTACAGACATGGAAAGAGTGACCTATATATGTTTGCCAGTTGGGTGGGGAAAAAAGATACCAAAACCCAAATGTCAAGCAACTTTCTAAAAAGCACTGCACTGCACTCCAATCTATCAATCATCACACCAAAATTATTTACTGCATGCAAATCTATAATCAGGTTTAAGTCAGGGGGGAAAACAGGCACCACCTACCACACCACCTGGGGGGACCTAGAGGTAAAGAACACAGAGGTCAAATATAACATGACCGACAAGGCTGTAATTGCTGCCTGGATGTTCGATTAACTGAAATGATTCGACGTTACATAAGACATGAAAGAAGTGTCCTGAGGATTTATCTGAAGTGCTTTATCAGATCAGAGGTAGAGGAATTCGAGCTACTTCTGTAACTTTAACGGCCTATGCTGATCGAGATTCTGAGATACAGAAATAAGATGTAAAATTTAAAACCCCTTACATCAATAGCACGAAACCTGCGTTTTCTAAATCTATTTAAATCAGTGTGGTGGTCACATTTTATCAAATAAAACAGCCGAAATCTTTATACACACACAATTAGGTTAACTGTAACTGATACCGGTATACAACCTGGTTGTTTTGGTCAGAGCACAAAACCTAGTAATCATCTCGTCGGGTCGTTTCCTTGAACTTTGGTTCATGATATCTGCTGATTATTTTAGAACATTTGCAAATTCATGGTGAGAATGTAATGAGCTTTTATTTTTGTGTTACACGGGTCCATTTTTATTCCGATCTGTGACCCATGTTGAACCATCAAGAGTTACAATTTACTTTGGCATTTTACATTTTGTGAAAATGTGTCTCGTCATAATGATAAACAGATCAATGAAAATGTCATTATATTAAACAAGCGGGTATGAAATTCATTGTGTATGGGTTTGTGTCAGCAGTTCCAGGGACTCGAGTGCCAGGCTGGGCGGAAGGCACACACAGAGAGGACAGAATAAGTTATCACTATGTTTATACACATAAGTAATCTACATAAAGTTCACACCTAGATTTTTGTTTACAGCTTACGAGACCAGATAATATTCCTATAGAGCAGGGGTCACCAACCTTTTTGAAGCTGCGGTCTACTTTTGGGGTACCAACTAATTCGGCGGGCGACCAGTTTGATACACACTTGTGACGTCACAATAATAATTATATAATTAATTATAATTAATAATTATAT
>JAOTRQ010000006.1:2466660-2481889 GCA_028565875.1 Hoplisoma paleatum | reverse complement strand
ATGCATACAGTGTAATATCCTAAATATTAGACTTTGTTAATAGAGGGGTCAGAGGCGGGTCAGAGGTAGGATGCCATTGTCCAGCAGTTCATTCGGTTTTAGGATCTTCTCAATCAAAGTTTCAAATTATCAAATTAATCTTAAAAGAAAAACCTACCTCCATTAAAAGAAATCAACACAAATTGACTCCAGTATGATTCAAACCCACAATCTCCAGTAGCTGATGCATTAATCACTGGGTCACTGGGCCAGCAACAACTCAAAGGAAGCATATTATAATATGGTACAGGTTAGTTTGATATTAGCATCTAATTGGTAGGTAAATAAGCTTATATGTAGATACTGAATATAGACAGATAGAAGGACGAACATGTTGGTGGATTGGTTGTTCCGTGGCCGTGTGGGAGGGTGGCAAAGGTAAGTAGGTGTATAAATCAAAGTAAAAGAAATTCTCAAAATGTCCTTATGTATATTCATATTGTGAAAGAATATAAAATGTTTAACACGGTATGTTACATGCTGGGTGATACATGAAGAATATAAATAAAATCAAAGATGACAAAATGAAATGCAATTAAAATATCACGGATAAATAAAAACAATCACTTATAATATTGTTAGCAACATAATTAGCGATCAGAGCTTTATACTCCAATACAGTGTATGTGTGTCCATGAGCATCCCTTGGGAAATGAAACTGTGGGAAAATACATCCAAACAAGGACTACTGTTCCCAAGGGGGCACCTCTTTTTGGACAGCACAGAGAGAGAAAGAGAGAGAGAGAGAGAGAGAGAGAGAGAGAGAGAGAGAGAGAGAGAGAGAGAGAGAGAGAGAGAGATGCATGAGGGAAAATTCAATACACTGCATACAGATGAAAATGTTCATCTGTTTAAAATTCTAATTAAAGCTTCTTTAAAACTTTATTAATTAAAACTATGAAAGAAGTTCTGTAACTGAGACCGAGTCTGGATATGTAACTTCTGGATAATAAGAATAACGATAGGATAACTTAAAACAAAGATATTTCAGTGTAATAATCAAATACACGAGATACAAAAACAGTATACTATCCATCAATCCATCATCTAGTTTTACCACCACATAATTCTGTTTAGAGTCACAGTGGGACACAGATTTCTCTAATCTTTTAGCATCGTATACATTTCAGTAACTGCACACATTTACATATTACCTTATAGTGGACCTATAATGTGTATGTGCTCACATTGTGTAAAAGGATACAAGCTATAACAGATAAAAAGATAAATATACGAAGATAAAAGCTTAACAAGACATGTATAATTTGATTTATTGTTTTTTGCAATAATACAACGCAAGAAGTCATTCTGTAGGTGACATTAAGTTTTCCCGAATTAGGAGCTTTATGATGCCAGTGTTGTTTTTAGGTTTGGTATAATTAATAACATGTAATCAATTAATTATTCACATTGAGTATTTCTAATTTTCTGTGACCTGTTCAGGTGTTTAGTGTATTTGCTCGGTGTGTGTTACCGTGACCCTATATAATTAAGCGGTAATAAAACTAAATAATGGATGGATGGATGGATGGATGGATCGCTAGAAAAGATTAGTATATAATAAACAATCAACTATATTTTTTTAATGTATGTTTGTGATTGTGTGTGGGCCAACTTGCTGCCTAAAGAAAAAGAAGAATATACTAAGTAGCCAAAAGTCAGAAAAACACATTTTATAAAGAAATAAATGAGTATGAGGTGGTTGTCAGTAGGTGACCCAGTACACTATATATAGAGAGAATGGGCATTGTAGAAACCGTAAGAAACTTGCCTTTGAAAAATGAAAGCACAAACAACCTAAAACTCAGTTAGCATGTACTGTGTATCTCTGACCAGTCTAGGCAGGAGGGGTCATTAGTTTCAAGATTTATCAAATGTAATACAGGATGTCTGCTGACCCCTAAATATAAGTTAGCCCTTTTCTTCTTACAGTCCCAGAGCGTTTTCCGTATACACAGTGCTAACAAAATCCAAAAGTTTAAAAAGGATGATCGTTTTCTTTTAGCGTGATTAAAATCTTTCAAATTGACCTCTAACAGATCACTTCACAAGACTTTTCTTCACACAGAGGCATCGAGTTCAGAAGCACTATACTGTCTACTCACTGAGTAATTCTTGTCTGGTAGTTTCATTTTGTTGCTTCAGTAAAACTTCAAGCTGCAATAAAAACACTGGATGGAGAAGCACAGTGTCTCGCCAAAGGTTATTTATCCACTTTGTATTCTATGCAAGTGTGATACTTGACTTGTTTAGTTACCTTGGTGCTCTCATTTTTAAGGGAAGAAAGGCCAACTGCAACTGCAAAAGAGACTCGAATGGGCTAGATAAGAAGCTGCCAGAAAGTGTTAAATATGCTAAAGAAGTGCAGTCTTCTGTATGTGCTCAGACATTATAGAGGATATATTTCCAGCATTGATCCAACAACTTCCAATCTATCAAGAAAAGCATGTATTGTATTAGCCATTCTTCACCAGCATGCTATAGTTTCTCCTGGCAATGTTCTACAGAAGAAATAATATTCTCCAAATTGGTGCAAAACATTCTATAGATATACATTAAAACATTGCATATAATCACTTTATCCTGATCAGGACTATTGGAGGACAGGGTCTGGGATGTAGGGTAGGAATTCCACGGATGCCAAATAAGTGCATGGATTTTGGCATGGAGAGCCCAAAACAATTTTGTTTAGTACCAACATATGAATTTACATGATTAAAACAGCAAATGGAAATATAAGGAATATAAGAAAACCTTGATTTGTTAACTTCTGTCCCAGAATATTGTAAATATTACCAGAAAAGCATAAACATCATTGTTGCAAGTTGAATTAATTGGTTTCTTTGTGTGTCCTTGTGCATTATTAAACAATGCTTGTTCAGCCATCGCACACGAAAACTGGCAACCGTGAATATGATTGACAACAAAGACGTTTTCTTTTAAATGTGATTGAAAACAAAACCTTTCGCTATAGGAAATATTTTGAGAGTTGGGGTTCCTATGAGGCTCCCCCTTCAGGGCTGGATAATGTTAAGTCATATATACAGGCGGCTGCTTTTTAGTTTCCCACTTTAAATATACATTATTGATTTCAGCATCAGACCAGCAAACAAAACTATGAACCCTCTATGTCGTAAGCTCTTACAAAGCACAATGTTTTCATAAATAACTTATTTACTTTTTGCACTATAATAGTAGAAGAACGTTTATTTATTAAGCTGGATTTGATTTAATAATTGAGCCAAGAGCTGTTGATATAATGTCAGTAACATTTTCCCAAAATATAATCCTAAAAAGTTTTTTTTAAGTATTATAATAAGTATTATAAAGGCAATGTAAATCTTTATGTTAGATTCATGCTTAGTCTGTTATTTTAATTCAAATATTAAGTACCAGTATATTTGAATACACTCAGTCTAAACATCAGGGACAAAACACCATGAGATCATTCATTTACAATATCCATCCATTTATACATGATCTAGTTTTACTACCACTTGATCCTTTATAAGCTCACGGTGGGACACAACAGGCGAGACACCAGTTAGGGTACACACAGGACAATTTCAGTATCTCGTCGTCTTTGAATTGTGGGAAGAAACAAAAGTATACATATAACAACAGAAACCCACACAGACACAGAGGGAGCATGCAAGCTCCAGCCCTGAATTTTCTCACCTAGAAACCAAACCCAAGACTTATTAAAGTGAAGCAAAAGTACTAATCACTAAGCCACCTTCACGTCTGCTCCCAATATTTGATTATGAAAACACTTCTATCTATTACATTTATTATAAGAACATAAATGCATTACTGATGGCATCGTCCTATTTGTGGATGATCCCACATTAGCATTAAAGTAGACACCAAACTCAAAGCGCAATCATCACAGCCTGCACATTTAAAACACACTGATGCTCATAATTCTTATGTAGTGGAATGTAGTCATTTCCTAAACATTGCCCAGTGTTACAGTTTGATTTTTCTATCGATACATCTTGTATTTACTTTCTATTACTATTAAAACTTGATCAAATATGTAGTACAATAGTTCGCAAGAGTCACTCTCCAGTCTGTGCTGGGGAAATGTCCCTAGAAAGTGTTCCTAGTTTTAATCCTACAGACCACAAGATGGGACTGAGAGAAACCTCATTCACCCCATTATGACTCATTTAATCATCTAAACCAGTATGAAACTAATTAATTAACTAAAATTTTGTCTACTGTGTTTTTCAATGGTTTGATTTGCATTTAAATTTACCAATTAACATATACTGCAACTATAGAACACACAGAAAATCATTTTAGGGGGAGTCACATGCCTCACAATAAGAAGGTCCTGGATTTAGTCGGTGTGTGCGTGCATGCGTGTGTCCTGTGATGATCTGTTAAAATGTGAAGTTGTGTTACAATGAACAGTGAATTATAGAATGACTGAGTCGTTGTTGTCAGCACCACAATAAGTAACCAAAGTTGTGTCATTTTGGTTAAAGGTCACTGTGTTCATTTGTCTGTTTTTGGCAACATCAAATTCAAATCCCATGATTCTGTGACTAACCTACAGAAACGTGGAAGGAAGATAAAAACATTTGGAAGATTGATACAGAGGTTAATTAAAATGATAATTGGGTGGACAAAACAACTCCATCATGCTCCAAACAAATTAAACAGGCTTGTAGACACAAAGGACAACAATGTCATCTCACACAATCATCATCTGAATAAAGTACGGCGCTCTATTCTCATACCCAGGGGAACTCCAGATTGAGGCGGTACGGATCCTGTGTGGTTTGCATGCTTTCCTTATGTCTTTGTGAGTTAACTCTGGTTTCCTCTCAAAGTCTAAAGACATGCATGTGATGTAATTAAATTGTTGTTCACATAACCTGTGTACTGATCAAAGTTGTGTAATAAGTAACTGTGTCCTGTTGTACAAACAAGTGTAGAAGATGATGTTAATTCTGAAGAACAAACATACACATGCATGGACGCTCACGCACGCACGCACGCACGCACGCGCGCACACACGCACACACAAATGTTTAGTAAGTACATACCCAGTCAGAATGAGATATGAATAGCAGCCAGTAATGCAGGATATTAAGTACTTATCATGCAATAATACAGCGTATGGTACATCTATTATATACATATGCCAATACCCTCACTCACTTATTACTAATTCTCTCCCTCTAAAGCCCTCCCTCACTCACATCAATAACTTTTTAATTTGCATACAATAACCTCACATGTTCCTATCAATAGCACTATTGGATTATAGTTCATATAAATGGAGTTCACCGGAATATACGTGACAATACAGTTTAGGAGGAATGTTTTGTGTAGAAAATGTTTTGGTAAAATACATCATTTTACCATTTACAAAGTGACTTGGGCTCTACGGTCAATATTCTGTAAACTCAAAGCTCTTTCTACTCGGTTACTCGGCATGCACATAGTCCAGCCATTACAATAGCAGCAATCATGAAAAATGCCAAATAATTTTAGAGCTGAAATCTGAACCTCTTGTTGAAAGGTTCACAACAATGAACCAGAGCAGCAGTTCCCAAAATGTTTGCCCCACATAATGGTTTTCATATACAGCCCAATTTAACAAACCAGCTAGGTCAGAAGGATTTAAATTTAAAATTAAATCAAAGTATTTGATGAACATAATAATAAACAAACATAATACAACAAAATAATAATACAAAAGAAACGTGCATAACAAATCTGCTCACCCCTGATGGAAAATGCTTTGGCCATTTTCCCATGACAATTATCACACGCTGCTAGATTTGTTTGGTATCGCATTCACAAAGGCATGTGTTAAATACATCTAAAGACGCAGACCAAAGAAAACAGGAAAATAAATATATTTTTTTTATTTAATCCTAGGTACTGGTCCATAGCCTAGTAGTTGGGAACCACTGGCCAAAAACAGAGGGAATCCAGAAATGGATTATGACAAAGTTCACAGATCTAAATCCCATCAAGCAAATCTGAAAGACGTAGAGCACCAGACCAGACAGAAGAAAAGTGGTGCGAACTCCAAGACAAGGTGTTAGAAACTCATTCACGAATACAGGAAGCTATTTCTGCTACTGATCTCAAAAAAGGGGTGCTTTCAAAAATTCAACCAAGGACACAACTTGACTTGTGTAAAAAAACATATGTTTACTCACTTTTAAGTTTATTTTATAAAATAAAACACGATGTACTGTAAGCTTTGAAGTAGAGTGGCAGACAACTGCTTTCTTGTTTTGTTTTTTACTTTTTTTACTTATTTTGTTCATAAATAATTCAGAAACCATTTTAGTTCTGATACATTCTGACCTGTGGTAATTTCTCTAAGACTGCAAATGAAGCTCAGCTCATCTTAAATGTCAAATGAAATAGTCAAATATATACAGTTGTGTTAAGATTTCAGTAACTACAATGTGTCAGACCACAATATACATTTTTAATTGCTTTGAAACTTGCTGGTCATTGGATAAATTCCACAATTTTGTCCCATCCCCAGATGATAAGCGTCTCTGGGGGTGAATGCATGTGTGGTACAGAGGGTCTGGGTACAGAGATTCATCACGATGATTGGAAGAATACCATTTTTATTGACAGCTATTCTAAGTCACTTAATAGCTGGAATAATTTATGATGTAAGCTGACAATGAGCTTCCCCTCTTAGAAAGACCAAGAGCCACTGAGTCTCATACAGTGTTATTTTTTTATTATTATAAGGCTGTTTTTGTATTAATTCACAATAATTTGTGAATAAATCATCAATCATTGCAAAATTAAAGCACATGGCAACATGGCAAACAGCAGCCCAACAAGCAGTCCAACTACACAAAATCATAAAACCAACCAGTGCTAACACAAGCATATCTTCTTTAAATTAAGACCAAATCTATATATTTATGGTGTTCTATTAGAAATATAATTCACTTTTGCTTTCTTGGATGCCATGTTGTATGTTTTCAGAATATTTCCAGACTCTATTAATTAATTTTCAACTGTTACTCCTCCTAACCAATGAAAACTGCTTTATTTATTCTCATCTAATATCATATTTATTAGTGTATTTTTTTGTGTTGCTTCAGTGCACAGCAATGAAATAACATGTAAATGATACCACAGCATTTGTCTCTCTGGGGCACCCTAAAGGTTCTGGGATGCCAATGTTTTGCCCATGATTGTAACTTTTAGCTAAGGAAAGATAAAGCACTAAAGCAAATACAGATCGATGTAGAACGTGGTAAACATTTCTAAAAAGAAGCTGCACTTTAAACAGAGGAAGCAATTAAAACCAGAAATTTTTATTCTTTACTATCCGCTATGTCTTAGCAAGCCACATTAAAAGTGTAATATTCTCTTGCCACACTACATTAAATTATACAATTAACTTAGACAGGCAATTTGAACAAGAGCAAGACTTGGAATAAAATATGCATGTGATAGAGCCTTTTTTCTTTTATTTCTCAACTTGAAATAGGCAGGCGGGCCCTTGCTATAACAACAGCATACACATGTGTAATCAGTGCTCAGATGTGTAACAAGCTGAACAAGACCAGGACAGACCGAGGCATATGATGACTGTTAGAACGACATGATGTTTCAACCCATTCCAGGATTAATATCCATCACAATGAATTGTACTCATCCATTGTTCTTTTTCTTCTTTTCTCACATACAACTGCTAACAGTAAGAAGTTTTCCTCCAGCAAAGCACATCACTAACACCAGGCAAATAGAATTAAAACGAACAATCAGCATAGAAATGACACATGTTGAGACAGAGTCATAATGCTGCTTGGTTATTCAGAGCAACAAAGAAACGGCAACAATATGCAACGAGTTACCAAATATTGAAAGGGAATCAAAAAAGATCTAGTCTGATTACCCAAGAACTCGAATAAACATGTGAACATCGACATTAAAACAATTTACATACCGTAGTTATTTATTTTTGAATGCTGCAAATTTTGTAGTCACATTTTAAATTCACTCACTCTCTTGATTGCTAAGGTACTCAAACATACACACACACACACACACACACACACACTTATAGTCACACACACGAACACACTCTTAAGCTCCCAGAGGAAATGAGGAAATTCATGCAGACAGCAGGGAGAACATGCAAGCTCCACACAGAAAGGATCAACTAAGGGATCAAACCTAAAACCTTCTTGCTATGAGGCGACAGGGTTATCGACTTAGCCACCGTGCTGCTGCATTTAAAATGGTCATTCCAATAGCAATGGTTCATGTAAAGACTTTTTATCACTTCAACATTTTAATGCAATAAACAGATATGGCTGAAACGATTCAACCTGTCAGCACAAGAACAAGTTTATCTAGGATAGGTGTTGGTGACAAAGGAGTGTGACAAATAATGATTTTTTTCATTATTACTTCAAATAAGTTGCTTTTGTAAGTATTGAAAAATCATGTTTTCCCCTATTTTATTGCTATTAAAACATTAACTTCCAACTTCTAAAAGACAGCAACACTCCAATCATCACATCATAACTGTACTCCAATATGCTTCTTATGCATCATAGCAAGAAAACTAGATGGTGACAAAATTGTAACTTTCAGGAAATTTTATGTTAAGTAAAAAGAACCTTTTAAAAAGAATTTTAATTATACTTTGTACTGTATAATGTTGATCAGTATTGCCATTATTAGTCACTCCAGCATTAGAGGTGGGCATCATACATGCTTTATTATATGATCTTCATTAGAATAAAACAAAATATAACAAAAGAAAACATAGATTAGATTTTTAGGGCAATGTAGACCTCACAGAATCACATGACTAAACACTTAAACTTCCTAGCAAGTCTCTCCATAACAAAACACTTCTTATTGGATGGTTTCTGTCTAGTTCACATGTCACAAGATAAATAATGCACATGAATAATACAAAGCTCTAACAACAAACTTTAAATCGAAACATCTTCCCAAGCGCTGTTTGCTGAATATTGCACAATTCATTATGGAACTGATTTTCTAAGCTTTACTGGTTTGTGAAAAAATTAATTATAAAATCTTGAGAAATCAGGCACTAGAATTTAAATAAACTCACCCGTTCTGCCGACTGTGCTGTCCCAAAGAAGATTGGTATGAAGGCGAGCCAGATAATGCAGGTGGTGTACATAGTAAATCCAATAGGCTTGGCCTCATTAAAGGTCTCTGGTACTCCTCTGGTTTTGATTGCGTAAACAGTGCATGTGACCATCAGGAGAATGCTATAGCCCAACGAGCAGATAAGTGAAAGATCCGATATGTCGCATTTGAGCACACCACGGGCATTTTCCGGGTCCTGAGTGCGCTGCTCACCATAATCCACGAAGGTGTGTGGGGGATCAGCAATAAACCACACAAGCACGCCCATCAGCTGCACTGAGATCAGGCTGAAGGTAATGACCAGCTGAGATGCAGGGCTGATAAAGCGCGGTGCAGCCACCGATCGCTTACCTTGCTCAAAGATCCGGTGGATTCGGTTGGTTTTGGTGAGCAGTGCAGCGTAACTGAAGCACATGCCCAGGCCGAGGAACAGCCTGCGGAAAGAGCACACAGCCACTCCAGGAGCTGCAATCATGGGGAATGTAGTGATGTAGCAGAGAAATATTCCAGTAAGCAGCACATAGCTCATCTCTCTACCGGAGGCGCGTACGATCGGTGTATCATTGTAACGTATGAAAGTGACGATTACAAATGTCGTGGTGAGGATGCCCAGAATAGCCACAAAAACAGGTACAACAGCCCATGCAGAGTGCCACTCCAGCTTGATGATTGGGATGGGCTGGCAGCCAGTACGATTGTTGTCAGGTCGCTGCTCATATGGACACAACTGGCATGTAAACTCGCTTGCCTGGTAGTGATAGCCCTCGCAGCGCTCACAGTGCCAGCAACATGGCACACCCTTTACCACCTTTTTACGCTCACCTGCCTTACAGGGCAGACTGCATACTGAAGTTGGCATAGATGAGTCGCCAATTGCCCAGTGCATGATATCCATCTGTGAAGACAGCAATACCTGCTTGTTATTGTTTATTCTAAATGACCTTAGAGTTTTTATTTTATTATACAATTTAGAATACACTTTTCACCATTGTGCCTTGTACACAGTAAATGCACATGAATACTTCAGATTTAACCCGATCCATGCAGTGAAACACACATCTACAACACACTAGTGAACACCCACAATGGGGCAGCGGTTAGAGGTGAAGTTAAAATGAGCAGCCCCAGCCTCAATGTCCAAGGGACAGTTAATGGTTTGGTGCCTTGCTCAAGGGCACCTCAGTTGTGACCATGGAGTCCCTAAACCACCAAATTCAACACAAATAATGACAAAGATTTTTAATTAAAAGTCTTTACATATTTGTTTTTCTAATAATAAAAGCTTTTATAATTATGATGTAGGCACAAACTATATAAAACAGCTGCACATTTGACACCTTCATGTTATATATTTTAAACAAATCCCACATTACATGAATAGATAACAAATGAAAAATGTCACACACACACACACACACACACACACACACACACACACACACACACACACACACACATTCAGAATTATGTATGCATTAACAGCAGAATTCATTTTCCGTTTTTCTAATTATCCTAACTACATGTTTTTGGACTATGGGAGACTACTGCCATCCTGTTTTCCTTTTTTTGTTTCATAGAGTTTTCTTATTTAATACATGTCAAAGATTTTGCTACAGGTTTATCAGAATATACCATAACAGTTTGTTTTAAAATCCATTAGCCTTTCCTTACATCACATTGCTTGCGGCTTATAATGCATACATGATTATGCATACATCATTTTCTTTCATTGTGTGACACTTCAAAATTCGTAGATCTTGTGTTAATCAGTTCCTCCAAATGTTTTAAGTTTCTTTTAATTAACACCTCACACTGTGGTTATTTTTTTTCTTTAAACAAAGCCATTGAAGAATATAACATCATGCCTCACGTTTAAATGAAGTTGATCTGTCCAGTGGCCGATGACTTTGTACTCCGCTGATGAATGATTACTTATTTGATACTGGAAGATATCATATCGTCCTGGAGCATCTCCATTCTCATTGAACGTTACAGGGGTTTTTGCACTTCCTGTTAAAAAGAGTTGAAAGCAAAATCAGCAAAACAATTAACACTTTAGAGTTAAACACCAAATTTAACACAATTACCTACTTATGCTCTTTTTGGCAAACTCCAGCTTTATTTTTCCTATTAAAACACAATTATTAATCCATCCTTATGATATGCAAATATTTTGCATCTAGATGAATTGTGACAATATAATTAAAACATACAGTTCATGGTTAGGTTTTAAATGACAAGGTCTGAGGAAATGTTTCAGTATTAAAACACAATTACTACATTTCGATTTTCAGTATTTAGCAGACGCTTTTATCTAAAGTGACTTACAATTATAATGAAACATCATTTTGAACCACTGAGGGTTAAGCGCTTTGCTCAGGGGCTCAATAGTGGCAACTTGGTAGTAGTGGAGCTTGAACTCGTGACCTACATGGCTCTGTAGCAGAGTACTTTAACCATTAAGCCATTTCTGCCCCTGGCATGATTACCGCATCAGTGAAAATTCTTTTTTTGAATTTCTTCACCGAGCGTACAATGTTTAAATACAATCATTAGTTTTATGGGGGGTGTAGCAAATAAGCAGTTTGGGCGCGAGTAGGA
The DNA here is from genome assembly GCA_028565875.1 of Hoplisoma paleatum. Lineage (NCBI taxonomy): Eukaryota > Metazoa > Chordata > Actinopteri > Siluriformes > Callichthyidae > Hoplisoma > Hoplisoma paleatum. Next base: position 2,470,111 of record JAOTRQ010000006.1, on the reverse strand, counting down.
TGTGATGCATTATCAAAACACCTGCAGTGTTTGCAGGCGTTGTGGGACCAAACCGGTCAGTTTAAGCTCTCTCTGGAAACAAAACACACAGCTTGATGCACTCAGTCACCCAGAAAGAACTATCAGTGAAAACTTATTTTATTTAAACACTCAATTACTGACTGTAGCCGGTTTGTTTCTATGCATAAATAGTTATATTCTCTACAGGGTACAAAAGTGCAGGGCAACAGACAGACTACACCCACATACAGTGGGTAAAATAAGTATTAAATCTAATCACATAGTAAGAATTTTGGCATAATTGTTATTTACCATCCTCCTGGGTAGGTGGGTGAGTTTACAAATGAGCTGGACATACTACTGTATGCTATCCCAGAGCAAGACTCTCCCCTGCTCATTCTAGGCAACGTGGACACCAAGTTTATTCTTGTTCAGCGAAGTTCCAATCTCTTATGAATTAATTTGCTTTGGTTTGAGTCTGTGGCCATCCAACTTTTTAAGCTGGCAAAAATTGGAACTTATTATTTTCTGGCACTGACATAGATTAACTATTATTCATTTACAGCTCTCATATCATTGCTTTATAAAACTAGAATCCTACTAGTACTCTAGATGTGGTATCATTCCACCAAAACTTAGTGATCTCTCAACAGAACAGTAGTCCTCACTGGATGAAGCTTCAAAGCAATCTGCATTGTAAGAGTAATCTGCCCCATAAGAGGCAGAAAAGTAAAAACCATGCTGAGCTAACAAGCCATCAGTAGCTCCTTATTACTTCTAAAATCAGCTTTTTAATGGATTCCAGGAAACTATTTGTGACATTGAGCTTCAGATCGCGACATAATCCTTTATCATCACCTCCAGTGACTTGCCTCATGGTCAAAATCTTAGTCTTATTCCTTACTTGGAAAGTAGTGACCATCAGCACCTAATTCACAAGATGCCTTTTACTTTTTTTTAAATGATTTCCTCCCAAAGCGCTACACATGCTTTTGATTTTGCCACAACAATCGGGAACTAGTAAAGGCGTCATTCATCTATTGTTTGAATAAATCTCCTCTTAACACAGACTTTTCAAATCTACTTTTCAAACCATTGCTCCGACAATCATTCTGGCTATTATACATAATAGATGTTTTCTTAACGGTCGGCTAATTCCCAACTGCATTCATGATTGACACCAATAATCAAAAAGCCGTCACTCAATCATGCGCCAGGTTGCCTAACCAGTTAGTAGAAAGAAGTAAAGAGTTTCCCTTCCTAATACATTCAACAAATGCACTGTTTGGATTCTGGTTCCTGGAATCAATCAATCCATCCATCAATCCGCCCATCCATCCACCCCTTTCTATCTATGCTATAGTGCATTTCACATGTCCATTTCACTACAGTCAGAATTTTACAATGCAAAGTTAATTTTCAGATGTGTAAACCTGCTAAATCTGCATGGGGTTGAATACTACTTGGGGGCATTGTATATGTTATATTAGAAATCAAACTTTTTACATTTTACACGACTGAGCTAAATACTCCACAACCTTTCTTAACTTTGACAGTCTTTATAATCATCCAATCATCCAAACACTTTCATTAAATGCACTATTTTTAATTTATATTAACACCTCTTTATCATAGTGTGTGGCTCTGACTGTTTGTCACATAATTTTTTAAACCTCGCCCTACTCTAATACCGCCTCTGACTTTTCTTTAATAAAATGACTAGCAGGTTCAAAAGATGTTCTGATTACACAGTCTGTCCTTAATCACAGGTTAGACCCCGTCTATGAACTCTCAATTAGAAAGCTGTAATTGAGAATGAGATGCGCAAACCAGACAAGTGAAAATAAATGTCTGTGTAATTAAAGAATAACTCTATTAAGGAAGGTAATTAAAGGCTCAGATTTTTTCATTCCTGCTTAATGTACATACACAAGTGTTTCCATTGAGTGTCCACATTTGCCAATATGAATAAATTCCGTCTGAGGTGACATGAATCATTCATGTCCATATGAATCACTCACGTACAAACCACCTCAAATGATTCTGTAGGTACTACATTGAGCTAAAAGTGAATTAGCTTAATACAATATATTGCACATTTTTCTTAGATTTATCCAGATCCTGGTGGTGGTTATTGGTAGTACAATGTACAGTACATAGTTGAATGTATATTTCTGTAAAGTAAAACTAAACATTCTTATGAAATGTAGTGCCTTTAGTTCTCAATTTGGGAATACCAGATTGCTAAAGAAAGGTGTCATAGCCAACAGTAAACAGAGTAAAGAAAAAGAATTGTGAGATCCTACTGGGTGTTCTCTCTTCTCACCTATTAATATATTGTACAAGTCACCAGAGATTCCAACACTTCACAGCCAACACTGAACATTTTCTTTTTCTAGTTTTAAAGTAGTTTATTGAAATGGCTGGGTGGCACTTTTATCTTGCCCACCTGCCTATAAGGTTCTTCTCTTGGGAAATGTGTCTGGGTTTTTCTTAAAGCATGACCTTCAACCTCATAAAGTCATCCATAGCCTGGCAGTAATCTTTCACTTTGACAGGGGTTTATATTGGATAGTTTAGGGAAAACAAGAAAAAGCAAGGACAGTGACAGCTGTTTATCACCATACCTGCTGTAAAATAGATAACCATAATTTCAGACCATACATTATATATATATATTTATATATTTAACATATATATTTATATATGTTTGCACTGGTATGAAAATCATTTCGAATTGCCATTTGAACATGTCACATCTTTGACTTTTAACTCAATTTGGCTCCTTAAGCAAAATGTATTAGTGGATAAACTGAACACACATCACTGTGTTTAAAAAATAATGTACATACATGTCTACATTTTAACTTTATCAACATGAGCAGAAATGTTGGTTCTATGGGGACAGCACGGTGGTTAGACATCAATGTCTCATAGCAAGATGTCCTGGGTTTTATTCTGGGGTTGGCCCAGGGGCTTTATGTGCCGAGTTTGAATGTTCTTCCTGTGGGTTTACTCTGACCACTCCAGTTTCCTCCCATAGTCCAAAAACATTCACTATGTTGATTGGAGATGTGAAATTGTCATGTCGATACACAACCCAACCCCGTACTCCATAAAAGCACTTGCTATGTAACTCTGGGAATTAAGAGCGGTCGAATATGACCGGAAGCAATTGAAAACATTACAGTGCACTTTAGAATGACAAAATATAATATTAAGTGAGATAGGCAGATTCTCTATCATTTAGTTATTCAGAAATGTAATATTAATTAATGTTACTATTTAGAACTTGGTCTAAGAAATAGTGGAAATATATAGGGATGCTTTTTACCCCTATTATATTTCGGAAACAGTGTACAGGGACAGTGTACAGGGACAGTGTAGCCTAGTGGGTAGAGCGTTGGGCTGGGAACCCAAAGGTTGGGGGTTCAAATCCAGACTCTGCTAC
>JAOTRQ010000006.1:2434341-2448491 GCA_028565875.1 Hoplisoma paleatum | reverse complement strand
ATATATAACATTCTTTAGGTTTAGCTATTTCCACTATTGTGTTAAAATAAAAGATAAACCACATTATTTGGATCTAAATGTAACAAAACATTCTCATTTAACCTTACTGAATTAAAAATAAATTCAAAATGTAATGAATTTGTTTTAAACTTGAATAGGCCTTATTTTTTAGAAGTGCCTTGGTCAGAATGGTAAAATAAAAAGCACAAGGTTTGCTATTAAAAACTTGAAATGGCCAGTGAAAAGCCTGAAATATGTGTTTGATCATTTCAGCAGCATTTGTGGAATCAGACCTTGACATGTTGACATAAGCAGGTGTTGAGTAAAAGGTATTTGACAAATCGATTTGGGTTCCCTAAATGGCATAACATACATCAAGAAAATGATTTTCTCATATGTGCTAATAAAACTGAAATAAGTCTAAAATCTGCAATGAACTTGTAAACGTGTCATTCATTAAGAACTGTTACACTTAGTACACTGCACAAAAGGAATGTTTGTAATGGAAAGTATTTAGGATTTTAACATCATGGTTTATATTTTGGTTACTTTTATGAAAGACACGTGATATTTAGAGTTACACAAGACTAATCAGTAGATAAGTAAAAAGTTCTTATATTGAACACAGTCACAGACAATTGTGGTATCCCCAATTAACTTCATTTGCATATTTTTGGGCTGTGAGTCATTGAATTGTTGCTTTGTAAATACTTACTGTGTGTAATGGGCCTGTCTGGCTTAGTTGAATTATTTATTGTTTTACAAATTATATTGTACATTTTCTGCCACGTGTTTAAAAGCATATCCTAATGGCTCATAATGCATTTACATGTGCAAATCTCAGATTGTTTACTACACATGGCTATGCTGTGTTGATGACTACTGTCAGACTGCATCAATAGAGAAGGTGCCTGTTCATGTACTGTGCCAAAATCAATTCTTAAGTAGCTAGTCTCACTCGGCTGGACTAAAACCACTCATGAGTAGAGTAGTTCTAGTATATTGAACGCTGTGCTCTTCAAACAGGGGCGGCACTGTGGCTAAGTGGGCAGAACTGTTGCGAGAAGGTCCTGGGTTCGATCCCTTGGCGGGAGATTGCTTTTCTTTGTGGAGTTTTTATGTTCTCCCAGTGTTTGTGGGGTTAACCAGTTTGTGTTCTGGTTTCCTCCCACCGGGTTAAGTGAAAATACATAATTGTTTATGATTTTGTTTAAATTTGTTTACACATGCATTGAATCATTTGTCATGAATGCAAACAAAGTATAAACATGTTATAATATTAATAGTCAATGTTCAAAATCTTCAAACGAAGGCAAGATGGTGTTGCTGATCAATACGTCATCTCCACCTGTTCTTAGAAAATGTACAGCTATTTTCATCTGAACAGCCTTTCTAATCAAAGAGTTTAGATCATTTACCTACATCTTTTGCTGTTATTGAGCACAAAGTAGGTCATGGTTTGTGAAGAATTCCTAGTGAAAAAGGCCAGATATGAATCTAACCGTCAAAGTATTTATTCATATTTAACTGGAGAAATGTACTCCCTGAAGAAGAGAGTTTGATTCCACGGATGCGTTCACTGGACGGATGCGTGTTCCAAAATCTGCACCCAATACTGGGTGTTATCAATGGGTTTACCTTTAAGACCTGGAAAGACATTGATATCTCAAAGTTTCCAAAATGAATGGAAGTGAATAGGACCAACATGCTCGTGGCTATTGTGGGGGTGCAAATAACCAAATTCTACACCCATGTCAGCGGGTCCCCAATGAACCCATCGCCTGTATAGATGGCGTGCAGTGTGGGTGTGGGGGTGGGAGTATGAATATTTTTCTCAGACAGCAGATTGTAGTTTATAAGCATTTTTTGAAGCACACGATTTTTATATTAAATTCCTATTTAAAAGATTAATGGAAGTCTATAGGTGTGATGGGTCACCACACGCACCCCTTCTTAAAATGTTTACATTTAACATCTTTACATCTCGAGGGTTTATGGCCAGCCCGGACAAGTCAGATGGGTCGGTAACTCGATATTATTTTCCCTTCAAAATAAATGGAAGTCTATGAGAAAAATAAACGGGTGTGGCAGGTGGGAGCTTGGTTCGAACCCTTAATCTTGCACAAGCGCTCTATTCCTGTATGGGCTGGACATTTTAGGCGTGAATTGGGGTTAAAATGTTTTAAATTGTGCAAAAACAAAAAAGCAGTATAACAGTTGTTTGATTTCTCATAAGCAATCACACTAATCATACATGTAGCAAATACTCGATTGGGTCCAGTTCTGATTTTCTTCTGTCTGAAGCTCAGAAAAGATCTGGATGCTGTCAGTAATCTGATCTGCTTTGCCAGTTATAATGGACTCAGGCTGGGATTGTAAAAGGAAGATAACAGTAAAGCCTCCCAGTAAGTTTTTGTCCCTCGGGGCCCTGCCTCCATGTCTAATGCTAAAGATGATGATTATATCAATCAATTCAAAGCAACTGTGTCATTAAAGCAAGAACAGAGAAACTACAGGGAAAAATATTTCAAGCTAGCATTATTACAAACCTTTTATAGACTTTGGTTCATAATTTAAATGAGTCACATTGTGTAATATTTAACTTTTCCATCCATCCGTTCATTCATACATCCATCCATTATCTAATTTTACCACTGCTTAATTCTATTTTAAGGTCACAAGGGGACACACACTGAGTGAATATTTTAAACAGGAACATAGTGACAGTCAGTTGTCTGGGTACAGAGACAAACACACACACACGACAATTAAGCTGCATGCATGTCTTTGTACTTTGGGAGGAAACTAGAGTACTCTGAGGAAACTCAAACAGACAGGTAATCCATACACAGAAATCCGAGGACTGTCTTATCTGGGAATCAAATTATTGCTCAGTGCCTCAATATATAAAAAGTAAAATATGTTTGCTATAGTCACATACCTTCCTAAATTCTGCTTATCTGGCAGAAATGGGTATCCTGGCAAGAGGAGCAGTCAGGGGGTTCAGAATTTATAAGCGATCAGAAAACAAGTTAATAATTTAAATCATCAAGTTTAAATCATTGCATCATTACATTTATTGATTCTATTAAAATTGCATGTGCAAATGCAAACCACTCTAGCATAAAAAGGCTGCTATAGTAAATCTGACATGGAGTGCAACCTCTGATTGTTTCTTGTATCTGTTTAGAGTGATTAATGCTGGAAAAAGTGCTCTGAATGAAGACCAAGCCTGCTGTGAGGTGGTGGAGCTGAGAAAAAGACCTGCAGATCTGTCAAGTCCTAGCTACACACCCAATTCTAGAAGGAGATCTTCTCTACCCAGCAGAGATACTCTGGAGGTTGATGAAGACGCTATTTCAGGACAGGAAAGCTCTGTAAGTAATTTATTTTATATAGCTTTTATTCTTTAATTTTTTGGCAGTGTCTTCGTCTTCGACGTACATTGTCTCACAAGAATAATAGTTAGGCGATATGTTTGTTAAGTGATGTAGGACTGCTGTAACGCTGTGGTTAAGGTGCCAGTCAAGTAATCAGAAGATTAACCCCTCATACTGTAAATCGCTTTGTCCAAGATAATCAAAAATGCTGAGCTCATCTTTACAATGGCTAATACAGTTTATTATTGTAGCATCCACTTTTAAATGATGGATTTAGTTTAGACTAATGGATTATAATATATTTATTTCTTCTCCTTTAATGCAAATGTTGAACTATTTGAGCCATAAAAAAGGAACAATTGATCGTCTCAACATTTTGCTAGTGCACGTCTTTCAAACGAGCATATCAGCACAGAAACTAACATTTATAACAACACATTAAAACATAAATTCTTCTACATAGTTTAAAATGAATTTAATTTGTAGTGAATAATATAAGCACATAAAGTGATGGTTAATTGTAACATGCGCATATTGTGCTTTTAATGCAGCGCTTTGTATTTAAATTATCTGCCCTTTTGGTCTATAACAGCTGTTCAGCTTTTTCTTTGTACTTACTATTAACATAAGGTCTTGGTTACACAATTAAGGTTTTTCCACATGAACACATGTACTGTTTATATTCACAGGTCATCAAATCAAAAATGACTACAATCAGTAATCAGAAATCTGACTTTCATTAATCCTTGTGGTTTACTTACACTTAAAATCACTAGTCTGGTGTAAAGTGATTTGAGTCAGTCAAGTTATACTCGAACTTTCACATGCATGTATGCTTTCTGTATGTTCCTGTGAGTTTAGAATGAAGAGAAAGAAATGTACTTCCACTACTGGGGACTGTTTGATGGTCATGCCGGCTCGGGTGCCGCTGTATTCGCCTCCAAGCTGCTGCACCTTCATATTGAGGAGCAGCTCCAGAGTGTGCTAGATATTCTACAGAAGCCCACATTGCAGCCCCCGACTTTTCTGGGTGAGGAAAACAATTTGCATATTCAGCCAGGAGGAGGCTTATCGCAGCGAGCACTTTCCCGAGCCGCATCGCTGAGGGGTGCAGCTGGAGCACCAGGCTCACCCAACAACTTTGCCCCTCGTTTTTTTATGGAGAAGAAGGTGAAACAGGAAAGCCTGATAGTTGGTGCCATCGAGAATGCTTTTAAAGAGATGGTAAGTTAAAGTGTTAAAGATAAGTACATTGAATCATTAATCTCCAAATATAAATTAACATTGATTGTCTTACTTTGATTTAGGCCCTGTCCACACGACAATCAGGTTAGGCGTATCCGCAAAGGTATTTTATTGTTTAGGCGTTACGTCCACACAAATCCACTCAGAAATCTTTGAAACTAGGTTTCTAAATGTTTTTGTTCCCTACGCATCTTTTCTGACATCGTAGCTCCACCTTTGCGAACAACAAACATTATTGCATTCGTAGTACAGTGTGGCTTTGTTCTGGCTTTTACAACAAAATCTACAGCACCTCTTTCACCACCATGAGCAACAAATGGATACAGAGAACCACATAATTCTCATTGGTATGTTTTTCTGTCAGTGTTACAGCGTCACCAGTGGACCCGATAGACAAACTACAACATTTTCAGTGTTTCTGTATGCACCAGTGTGGACGAACACTTTTTTGAATACGATGCTTTTTATAAGGAAAGCATTATTGAAACCATACCATTTTTTTCTTTATGTGGACAAGGTCTTAGGACTACTAGATTTTTGTTATATTTATTCTTTGAGCATGAACCGAGCATGAACCGAAGAATATCCTCTATTTCAATCTGTTTATGGCTTTAGCCCACCGAAAGGAGCCGGTCTTATCGGTCTTATCAGTCATGAGGTTATCTACCTGGGGTGTCGCTGATTGAGAATAAGTGCCAGTAAAAGACATTTACACAGTATTGCCTACAAATATGTTTGACATATTAAGAATCTGAGTAATATTAAAATATGTTTTTGCAGGACAAGCACACTGGACGAGAGAAGTGTGTGTATGATATCACTGGAGGCTGTACAGCTTTAGCAGTAGTGTATTTGTTGGGGAAGCTTTATGTGGCCAATGCAGGAGACAGCAGGCAAGTACTAATACATAATGATACTTGTCGATTGAGATGTTATTGCTTCCTTTAACTATAGAATTCATAAAGACTGTGTAATACCCTAAATCAGGGGTCACCAACCTTTTTGAAACTGAGAGCTACTTTTTGGATACCAACTAATGCGAAGGGCTACCAGTTTAATACACACTTGTGAAATCACAAATCTATAACCTTTAATTACATGTTACTATTAATAATTAATGATATTCATCTATGTGAAGATGCAGATCATGTAAATGATTTCTTACAATAATTTTCAACAATAATTTAACAAGGTAGGAAACATAAATATCAATATGCAAAATATGCTGCTATTTTTAGAACAGGCCCGCGGGCGACTCATGAGGTCCTTTTGAGTGACCTGGTGCCCGCAGGCACAACGTTGGTGACCCCTGGTCTAACCTCTACCACAAACTATGCTTTTGAAATATCTAATAATTTATTTGCAGCAAACCTAAAGTGATGTAATCCATCTCTGACGTTCACTGGTAAATTATAGTTCTATAGTTTCTACATCGTGTTGTGCAACTAGAGTAATTTCTAAGAAAGGCTTGTTCTCCGACTTGAATTTCTGCTGAAGAGTTTGTTTACGCATGTTCTATATCTACACTCTTCTCTAGTTTTACTTCCGGAGAAACAGTAAAAATTGTAGACAGAAGCAGTATTCAGTTGTCCAATAAAACAAACAGTTTGAGTGAATAGTTATTAGTCTGTATTATAGTATACAGCATTTATCAAATAAATATTTGTACAGTAATGGTTACACATTGTTAACAACAATAAAGAACACAAAATTAGGTTTTATTAGATTTCGGTGTTTATTTGAGCAAAATTAACTCTACTGAAAGCGAGAATAGTGTAATAGTACAGTACAGGTTTTGCAAGCCGTTTTTACAATGTTACACTTTTTATAACATAAACAAAAGCATTCGGTTTGCACGCTAAGCCATGTTGTCACTTAGATTCAATTGTAATTGATGATTAAATACTAAAATAGACTTGAAGTATTGTTTAGTTCTAAATACATTATTAACTATTTTATTCGATAATAATAGTTATACAATACAAAACAAAAGGCAGTTGTATCCAGTACGATTTGGATCACAGTTGCAATCTGTAGTTAGATATAAACTAAATAAACTATAAAAGTCATGCTCCTTCAAAACTTTTGTCTTAGCGCATCCTAAGCAGCAGTAAATTATTAAAGGGCAGCAAATTAAACACAAACAGTAGTTACAATTAGCAAACAATTTAGCAGCATTTTTTTCAGAAAGATGACAAAAATGAACAAACTTCACTCTGGGATTTCATGAAATGTGTAAAATTCTCTTCACATTTTACAGTTAATAAAACTTCTGCTTTCAGAAAAAAAAGTAATTTACTTTGTTCTACAAAACAATAACTGAAATGAAACATGTTAACCAATAGTACACGAGGCATCATTGTATGCCTGCCAAAAAAAAGCAGAAGTAGTATGTTAACACACCAGCATTGTGATTTATGTGAGCTGCAAATTAAAGGACAACAGTTAATGCAGTATTTTACCAGGTAACTTTAGACTAAAATAATGGGGAGAAATGCTATAAAAAAGAATCTCCTTGAGTAACTGCCCTTTTACCAATTTACTAAAAAAAAAACTTCAACCAGAACAGCACAAACAGGTTCAGGAATTTTATCCTAAATAATCTCCTGAAAGAATAATAAAAGAAAATATGCTTTTTTGTTTATTTATTTACATATATGTAAATCTATAGAAATTATTTTTTAATGTTCTTAATTTTGAACATATATTTATAGCATTAAAATTGCCATTTTGTCTTAACAAAACTGTTCGAGTTAGCATATTGTTTACATTTCTGTAGTACTTGGGTAAACAAACTGGTGAAAATAAATCCTAAACTAAATGTACTGTTAACCTACGTTTAAGTATGAATATATTAAGTACTAAGAAAGATACAAAGCAAATCTGTAAGTCAAATACAAGCTGTTGCTCAATGCCATAATGTCAAGGTAAATGAGTAGTCCTAAAACAACAACAAAAAACACCAGCTCAACAAACTACTCGGGCAACAAAGTAAGCTATCAACAAAACTGCAGTGTTAGCTACTAAACTCAAAAAAGATTTGCTGAAGTTCAAACGAATATGAGTAACCACATGTAGCTGAGTGAAAATGTGTTCTTACATATTTCAGGGGGGGAAATGTGTCGCGAGACTCAAAACACTTAGTTAAATACATTTAACTAAGTGAGCGTCAGAAAAGACGATTTGTTGGGACACAGCGCCCTCTGTAGTACAAAATTAAAAAGAGAACTATTATTACAGATGGGTTTATCCATCCCCAAACTTGTAATCGTCCTTCCTCTTACAAATAATTCATAAAGCTTTCCATTTTACCCGCTGCAATATATTCTCTGAAGATCTAGACATTCAAATGAGTAGGTGCAATGAATACACAGGAGTAAATCTAAAAGAGAGAAAGAGAGCGAGAACAGGTCACTTTATATACTTTACAGTAATATGACACACATTAAAAATAAAGCTGAGCACATTTTATCAATCCAATAAGCCAATTAACAACTTTACAGACGCCCACGTTCAGCAAAGATCCACAAAATGTGCTACACTTTGCTTATAAAATATAGTAGGACCAAATTTCCTAGAACTTTCTGACTATAACATTTCCCAGAGCATACTTACTGTTGAAGACAAATGCACAGATTTGGATAATCTCTGAATGTAGTGATTTCCTGAACTCAAATTTTCGTATCATTCGTATTTGGAGAAATTGTTAACATACTCCTAAATAGTCATTTAAAGCCAACTCACTGTGTGAGCTGTTGAAAATAATTAAAGCCATTTTTATTCAACATTAACCAATCCAATTATGTTTTGGGAGCTATCAGTGAATCATTAACATTCCTAAATCACACTGACATAATTGCATACATAGCTATTAAGTGAATTAGTCAGATTTATACCTAGTGGAAAACAGGATTTTGTATTTTTAGTATATTAATAATGTTTTTCTAACACATTTCAGGTGCAAAGTAGGCGTAAACACAAGTGATGCAGTGGTGCTGACCAAAAAAATCTTTGTTAAGAAGCAAAACAGTTTTAGTTGTTAAAGTCTCCAAATATCGTAAAAGCATTTTCTACTGGTCAAAAACTGACCAAAATAAATAGAAGAATCAAATAAATAAAAAGCCACAAAGCAATTATCAAATAGCCAAGTTCCCATTTAATAATTCAATTATCTATAAAAATGTTACAGATAACTACAGCTGTCAATAAATGCTCTGGCATTTCAGTGATATTCATCTCATTAATATTTTAATTTTAATTCGTAAAAATGGTTAAAGCTGCAGTCCATAATTTTTTTTTATTTAAATTATTAGCAGCCTTATTCCAGTTTGGGGAGGGAACAAAAAGTTCTAATAAATGGTATAAGTGTAATGGTGCAAGCGTCTCTGCTCAGTCTAACACAATTTAATACAAGACAGTCAGGTAGGTTTTGGTGCTAAAGTTGCTGCCACACACACTCACACACACATACAGTCTGAATTTGGTTGAAGATGAACGATACGAGACCCTTGTCAAATTATTCTTGTCTGCTCAGTCACCCACCACCAGAGCAAATAAATGCCAAATAAGCAAACAGAGCTCACCATCTGACTGTTAGTCATGTCTATACACACTGACCAAAAGATGCAGCACACCTCGCATTCCTCTCCGCATGCACAAATACACCAAATCCATAAAACTTACGGACTGCAACTTTAAATGAATTCTGTCATCAAATACCTTAACATTTTGTGTAAACTACAAAAATGACTACATTTATTTTAACATTAAATAAATGTAGCATCAATCATTGGCAATATTTTCTTTTTTCTTGTTTAAACAGATATTTTAATCAAAAGGTAACTGTTAATAGCACATTATCTCACTCCACAGAAAGTCAAATTTAGAAGCTGCTAATCCTCTAAATAAGTGACTCACCATATGAGTGCCTTTGATCGTGTACTTCTCCCCTGTACCTTTGTGCCTCCAGCTGCGGTATTAATGCTGGTCTTATGGCTTCGTCTGTGTGTCTCAAGAAATACCTTTTTGGCAAATGCCCGACTGCACATATCACATCCGTGCAGGGAAAAGTTCTTTGTAACCCTCACCTCTGTGCTAGACTCCTGGCTTCGAGTGATGGGAGTTCCTCTGGTAGGTTTGTGGCTCCGAGTAACATGTGGATTCTTTGGCTCTTGGGATTTCTTCTCTTGTTTATATACTTTGGCAAGATGTGATTGTTCCTGTTCAAGCTTTGCAGTGTTCAGGGAAGTGAGGGCAGAACTTTTTCGCGTGTTTTGGTAGACAGAGGATTCGCTTTTCTTAACAAAAGACAAAGTGGAGTCCTGTTCACTGATTTTAGCCGGTGTCAGTGGCTCCGATTTAATCGGTGTGCTGGATGTTGCAATATGGTTTTCCTCTTTTGAAGACAGATTCTTGCTCAGCACAGCTTCAGCTGGCTTTTTCACTGCACGACTCTCCAGCGCAGGCATGATCTTGGCCAGATAACGGGACGATTTCTTGTGAACCACAGTGATGTGACGGATGACGTCTCGCTTCCTCCGGGACTCGTATTTGCATATTGGACAGCAGTAAAACTTAATGTAGATGCTATCGTTTCCATCCATGTGTAGCTCGGTGATGTGCTTGGTCAGGTTCTGACTGGTGCTGAACTGTCGCTTGCATAACCAACAATACAACTGCTTGAAGTCAAAACTAAATGGGAGGTTTCCACCGTCATCTGTCAGTTTTGTCTGTATATCTGGATCAGCTGTAGAAGTTGTACTAGAGGAAAAAGAAGAAGCACTTTTGCTTTGCTCATCAATTGGCTCAGACTTTATTTTATTATTTCTTGGAAAAAGTACACGGTTGGTATAAGTCCCTTTTTCAGAAGTGTGAATTTTATGGACAATGCGCATGTGCCTTCTTAGCATAAGTTGGGAGCTGTACTTCCTCTTACACAGTCTGCAGCGACATGTTGCTAAACTATACTCTTTTTGCTCTGGCTTTGGAGAGGGACTAGGTGGTTTAGGGGGAACTGGCGAATTTTCAAGTGTAAGTAATTGCCCAGGTCGAGTAGCAATATCGGGTGTAATACAGTCTCGTTTTAAACCACGATGAACCTCATCAAAGTGGCGACGGACGTTAGCCTTTGTGGCAAAAGACTTTTGGCAGACAGGGCAATTCTTACTAGGAGCTGGTGTAGAATCTTCTACATTCTTGGTCTTTACCATAGACAGTAAGCTAATGGGCACAGTGCGAGTCTCTGTGAATTTGCACAGTTCCTCCAGCTTCTGTCGGTGCATCTTACGGCAGTGGCGGCGAATGCTGCTTCTCGAGCGGAATTCCTTCTGACAGAGGCAACAAACTATTTGGGCACTAGACTCTTCATCTTCCCCACTTTTTTCCTGTTCCATATTCTTTGTTTCTTGGAATTCAGACACTTCCCTATCTGCAGATTTCACAGATGCCGTATCCATGTCATCATCTGTGTACTCCAGATCTTGCTGTTCAATCTTTTTTGGAGCCGTAGCTGGCTTTCGTCTATGCTTTTTCTGCTGTGTTGGATCTGACTGGTGCAAAATATTGGATGGATTTGCAATCTCATCCTCATCAAAGCTCTCGACGGAAAGGTGTTGAAAAACTGCGTTGGGATTGGACTCTATAACCTCCAATCTAATGACTTGCTCCTGTTTTTCTTGTGGGTAGATTGCTTCTAGAAAGTCTTTGATGATCTGGTTCTGACTGTTTGGCTCAGACGAATCTGCTGGGTACAACGATATGCTTTAATTAACAATAAAAAATACTGTCAAAAAGCTTTGTTTTCTGAGGACTGAAAACAACAAACATGTCTGAGAATAGAAACATGTCTGCCTCTTTAAGCTCAATTTAAATATTTACACACATTCAAACATATGCAAATTGGAAATGGCTCCATAACATCACAAAAAGCAAAACCCACAAATTTCTTTGTCCCAAACTACAACTACAATTTATTTTGTTATATTACATCAAAAAAAATCTCTACCCATAATGCCATGATGACTTTAGATCGTGATAAACATTATAGCCTAATAAGAAGTGGACTGAAGTTTTGTAGCCCCTTCAAGCATAAACCAAATGAAAACCTAAATTTAAAACCCAGTATGAAAATCATGTTTAGATATGCTATAATGTCTTAATATGTTAATAGCTTGTAGGCAATTTAATAAAAAAAAACATGAGAAAGCTTCCAATGAATTGTGTAAGTGAAATCGGATAGGTTAATAGGCTTGTGTTACCAATCAGCAGTGAGCTTTAGATATCGCCATTCAGTAATTATTTCATCAGATGTTAAAGACTTACTGTAATTACATGTTACATGACCCCACCCAACTGATTTATCCGAAGTCATTTGCCTTTTGGTCTTAATTTTTTTAACAGAAAACATGGACTATACTATACAGAGTAATATATAATTAATCATGTTTATCACTAAAACCTGAATTCCAATGAAGTTGGGACGCTGTGTAATACGATGATTTGATCATCTGTCTAAACTTACATTCAGCTAAAAACACTACTGACAACAAAGGTACTACATTAAACTACAACGCTATTTAATGTTAAAACAAATACAATTTAGTGTTATATATTTTTGTAAACATTAACTAATTAAGAACTTGATGCCTGCAACTTGTTCCAAATTCAAAATCTTTGTATTCAGTTTTTATTTATGCTTTACACATTGTTTCAACTTTATTGTATTTAAGAAAGTACTGATATGAAAATGGTAAACACATTTCAAGATGAATTCCTATTAATCCTATAATGGTTAAAGTTGATCCATGCTGTACCTTATGTATACACCACACTAGTTGATTTGGCAAAGCTATCTAGTACACGTATTGTGGAAGATGTAGATTATAAGAAATAGATTAATTATGTGGGTTTACAATTCTCAACACTGCAATCATATATATAGTAATAACATATTTGTGTGAACTGTGCTTGTATGAGTGAAGCAGGTGCAGCTGGATTGTTCGCTTAAAAAAAGATCAGTGCTACAACTTGCGATAAAAATGTGTATACTGATAAAAGACTAGTGGTAGATTAACAAAAGCAGTGTGCATAAAAAAGCTCTAGTCTCTAGCTGTGCTCTTACAATCGGTGTTAACAAGGTGCATGTTGCCAAAGAGGGAACCAATACGATTACAGAGTATTGAAATAAATCTCAGCGCTATGTTAGAAAACACACTACAACATCAATAACATTCAGTGCTACTGTAATACTAAAAATGTAATCAGTGTGGTCAAACCTTAGAAACAGACACAAATTGATATGAAATGCCAAACAATCACATAAATACCACAGTGAAATTTAAGAAAAGAATAATACAGACCGTCTTGCTCACGATGCCCAGAAAAGCAGTAGAACTCTTTGTGAGTCACAAGATTGGGCAGGCCGCGGAAAAGACTTCGACAGAGCTTGCATTCAAAGATGGTGTCAACTTCCTTCAACAACATGTGTCTGAGCTGAGGTGTACCTG
The DNA here is from genome assembly GCA_028565875.1 of Hoplisoma paleatum. Lineage (NCBI taxonomy): Eukaryota > Metazoa > Chordata > Actinopteri > Siluriformes > Callichthyidae > Hoplisoma > Hoplisoma paleatum. The sequence goes on along the minus strand of JAOTRQ010000006.1, from coordinate 2,435,362 downwards.
TAAATATTCCAGACATTTCATACAAGTAAGAGTCAGTTACTTTAATGTGTCAATGTGAATAATATTTCTAGCTAGTATTTCTCTTCTTTTGTATTGATATAATCTATAAAAACTATGGCTTACCTGAGCGAAAACACTCAATAATTTGATGAATTCCTGATTTGGATGTCTGAAGCTGCTGTTGAAGTAGAGGTGGATCTCCTGGCTCGATAACGTGCACTAGAAAGATGTCAAAGTGTAAAGAAAGGTTCAGGTTTATAGCTGTAATGTCTGATATGTCGTGCTTATGATAAATGAATATAACACAACAGATATCAGAAAACCTTTCATTCCAATATTTATTATTTGATTTTAATGTTATTGTACAAAATATGGGTAATTGATTACAAACAAGATTTGTTCATTTGTACGCAAAAAAAAAACATTTAGAAAAATGACTACAGCCCACTGAATGTATTGAGGAATTAATGACAGAAATGAAAAAAAAAAGTCAAAGTTGAGAGTACAAACTTCTAATTAATAAGACGTCAACCACTGGTGAGTCTAATTATTCAATAAGCAGATGTCAAGCAGACACGTGACTATAAAAAGAATTACATAACAAAGAAAACTAATTTTCATTTCATCTGTAAGCAATGGCACCACATGGAGGGAAAATGTCACTAGACCTGAGAAAATCACTTATTTATACAAGAAAGGTAAAGGTACACTGTGATCAGCAAAGCTTTCCATATTAATCAGAATACTGTAGCTACAGCAATACAAAAGTTGTAAAAAATTGAATCTCTCAACCATCTCATAGAGATGTCCGGGCCTCCCAGAAAAGTTCACACTTTCTCACAGACGTGCCTTCAGATGAGAAAAGTTAAAGAAAGACGCAGAAAGTCAAAACCTGTGACATAATAAGTCAAACACTGCATTAGAATGGTATGCATTTATTTTTATTTTATTTTTATTTTATATACTTTATTAATCCCCGAGGGGAAATTGCAGGTTTTCGCATATCCCAACTAGTCTGGAA
>JAOTRQ010000006.1:2404972-2421098 GCA_028565875.1 Hoplisoma paleatum | reverse complement strand
TGAGAAAATAAATGTGTTTTCAGTCTAGACTTAAACATCGAGACTGTGTCCGAATCCCTAACAGAGGCAGGAAGATTTCTGTGTGTGTTAATGCCGCATAAAATAGAACATAAATAGAACGAAACACAAACAAAACATTGTAATCTTTTTAACTGCATTATTTTCTTCATTTTGAAACTTCTGTGGTTGTGTTTGTCTCAAATGCACTTTTTGCACACCGTTCGCAACCTGATCAATTTTTAAAAAAAGCTTAAAACGTGCCAACTAATTAGTATTTTGTTCAAAAAGTCAAGTCAACTTTATTTATATATAGTTGTGTATTTACATATAGTTGTGTATTTATAAAGTGCTTTTTACAACAGACATTGTCTTAAAGCAACTTTACAAAATACAGAAGCAACAGATACAGAAACTCCTGAACACAAACTGAACTGATCATGTGATGATTAACGACCCTAAATTATCTGACTGGATATCCGACCGGAATCGGATTGGATCGGATAGCTTAAAATGGTCAGATATCCGACAAATCAGAACCGGAATCGGATATCCGGTGCAACCCTACTGTCTACATTTAAGTAACAATTACATTGGTTGAAGTCTAACTGGAACCCATCCGGAAATAAATGATATTATAAATTATATATATTTTTTAATGTAAGTTCAAGGACTTTCACTGAACCTGGAGAAGATGATGGCGCAGAAGAGCGGTGCAGTCAAAGCCCTGACGGGAGGCATTGCACACTTATTTAAACAGAACAAAGTAGGCTTTTCTCTAAATTTTCACACATTAAATGCTAATGAAAGTTGTACAGTGACTGAAAAATGCTTTTTTTAGGTTACACACGTCAATGGGTTTGGAAGGGTAACGGGAAAAAATCAGGTCACTGCAAAGACGGTTGATGGTGATGAGCAAGTAATTAACAGCAAAAACATTCTGATTGCCACAGGATCAGAGGTCACTCCTTTCCCAGGCATTGAGGTATGTCATTACTAAAGCATTAAATAAATACATTGAATGTAATTTACTGAAATTTATTTAACGAAACATTAGACATCTATATGAAGTTGTTTATTGTGTTGTCGAACACTGTAAAGCAAGGCTCATCCTCATTTTTGATGTTTTTTTTTTCCAAGGTGTTAGTTTTACAAAACCATAAACACAATTTCATGCAGGTTAAATATCAAACCAGAGACAAACTTACACAGTAATATTATTATATCCAGTCTTTGGACTGTGGGGGAAAAACAGAGTATTGGCACACACGGCGAGTACATGCAAACTCCACACAAAAAAAGTCCTGGATTAATTTACCCCTAAATCAAACCTGGTACTTTTTGGCAACAGTGCTAATCACTATGCTGCTATGTTACTCTGAATAAATTATATTAACCAATATTTGTTATGAATGTTTATTTGCTGTGTGCTGTTAAAAATAGATTGATGAAGACACCATAGTATCTTCTACTGGGGCTTTGTCTCTTAAGAAAGTCCCAGAAGAGCTGATTGTTATTGGAGCTGGGGTCATTGGTGTTGAGCTGGTAAGTTTGGCATACATTTTTAAGCTTTATTTGAGTGATTCTCATTTATTCTTTTTTCGTGTTTATTTTTCAAGTTCTTATAATATGCCAAATAGCCATATAATTAATGTGACTGAGGGGCTTCAGTGTTTAGAGACATTTTGTTGTTCTAGTATGGGGAAACAACAGTACTGAGTTACTTTGTCAAACACTGTCCCAACTTTGTCAAAACTTTGTTTTGTTGGGTTAAATTGAATATTAATAGATAGGTTAAAATAGGTTTAAGTTTTTAGAGAAAGGCTTCAGTTTTGAGAGAAACAGCAGAAAGGGCAAAATTAGTTTTTTTGTTAAACTAAATATGATATCAGAAGAAATTAGACACATGGAACCGAAACCACTGTTCTCCGTTACTTTAGAACTGACTTTTCATAAGAACACAGAGCAGTGACAAGCTGTAGAAATACATTATTACTACCTCTGAAGGAACTGGCCATGCAATTGAAATGATATTAGATTAATGAACATTTCATATGTTTTTGAATATTGATTTTACACATTTCAGGGCTCGGTGTGGCAGCGGCTAGGCTCCAAAGTGACAGCAGTGGAGTTTTTGGGCCATGTGGGAGGACTGGGAATCGATATGGAGATCTCTAAAAATTTCCAGCGTATACTCCAGAAGCAGGGTTTAAAGTTCAAGCTGGGTACCAAGGTTATGGGTGCATCCAAGAGATCTGATGGCAAGATAGATGTGGCGTAAGGCTTTTTTTTTTTTTTTTTACATTATTTCATCTTGTCTGTGGTAAAAAAGAATCTGTGCCAAATGTTTTAGCACAGTAGCTAGCCTTATACTTTAAAATAATTAATATGTACAATATGTCAAATTTTGTATGCATTGGATGTAGAGTGGAGGCGGCTGCTGGTGGCAAAAACGAAACATTAAGCTGTGATGTGCTGCTGGTGTGCATCGGTCGTCGTCCTTTCACAAAAGACATCGGCCTCGAGAATGTTGGAATCGAACTGGACAGTCGGGGAAGGATCCCCATTAACAGCCGTTTTCAGACAAATGTACCCAGGTACCTGTCAGCACTTTTTAAAATTTTAAAACCTTGGCATTTGGTAAAAAGCAATGGAACCACAATGCATGCAAGCATCAACCAGGAGGTTTAATTAAGAGGTAATTTTTTTCTCTATTTGTATAAGGTGCTCAACCTTCTCTTATACTGGTCAGTGTTGTGAATGGGTCTGAAAAGGCAGGAATTGTTTTCCCTGGGGGTTATGATGGCTTCAGCCACGGGTCTCTTCTCTTAGTTACTAGTCAACCATTTTTGTGTAGATGCCAAACTATACCTTTATTTTATATGATTTATGATATGGTGACTAATTCGGTTGCACTGTTGCATTTATGCAAGAATATTCTTGGTCTTCAGGTGGGTTGTCAGGGTCCCTGTGTGTGCCTTAACAGTGAGAATAAAACCAAATACATTGAGAAAACATGCAAAGTCGAAATATATTGGAGACACAAAATTGCCCATGATTGTGTGTGACTAGTAATTATTATGCCCATTTTGAATGTTACTAAAATGTGTCAACTGACATTAAAGTAATAAATAATTTTAAAGTCTACACTTTTTTTTATTATTATTTTTTTTTTTTACAGCATTTATGCAATTGGCGATGTAGTGGCCGGGCCCATGTTGGCACACAAAGCTGAGGATGAAGGCATTATTTGTGTTGAGGGAATGGCAGGAGGAGCCGTTCACATCGATTACAACTGTGTTCCGTCTGTCATCTACACACATCCAGAAGTCGCCTGGGTCGGCAAGAATGAGGAGCAGCTCAAGGAAGAGGTAAATGTTTCTCTTAGGCCTTTTGATACAATGTTTTGTGGTATTCATCAACATAACGGATGATTCATTTGTTTCTGCAGAACATCCCGTACAAAGTAGGCAAATTCCCCTTCGCTGCTAACAGCAGAGCAAAGACTAATGCTGATACAGATGGGCTGGTGAAGATTTTGAGTCACAAGGATACTGACCGAATGTTGGGTGCTCACATCCTGGGATCGGTAAGTGGCCTAAATAAGTGAACCCGTGAATCAAATACTGAGTAGAATAATTGCAACACGTCTGCATATCCTATGCACTTCTGTGCTCACATTGATCAGTGATTACACAATTCCTAGGTATTGGTTTTTTTTGAGGTACTATAATTGATTCTTTTATTGTGATTTTAGTTGAGAATTGATGTGTAGTGATTAATATTTTTGTGCTCTGCTATTCTGTTTAATTTTTTATCAAATATTGAATGGCTTGTTTTTGATACTGAGCTCAATTTTGCAGGGAGCTGGAGAGATGATCAACGAGGCTGCACTGGCCATGGAATATGGCGCATCATGTGAGGACATTGCTAGAGTGTGCCATGCCCACCCAGTAAGTTTTTTTCCCTTAATGTTTTTATTTACCAGTTTTAAAAAAAGCACGCCTTCAATAATTATTTAGAGCAGTTAACATTCTTAATCTGTCCCTATTTATAATAGTAATAACCTGATTTGGCCAGACTTGTATACTCGTTGCCAGAATTGTGGAAACAATTTCACTGTTAACGCTAGTTCTTTCCTGTGAGTTCTTGTGACTGATTTTTGTAAAAGATTCATATTTTAGTCAAATTGCAGTGTTTGTGTATAGGTCAGCAGTATGGAAGTGTATTTGTGGTACATTTGTATCGTAGCTTTTTACACTTGCTGCACTAGCATTTAGTTTTAGGCTACTACGCTTTGAATGAATGTCTAACAAGTTTTTATTATTTTAATTTGATGAAATTCTCAAAAATAAATTAGATTTTTAAAACCAGTATAGGAAATTTGTAAATACACATTTTATGGCTGCGACTAATAACTATCGATTAATCAATTAGTCAACTAGTATAAAAGAGTAATCTTCTTTTAAAGAAAACTGTTTTATTCGGACAAAAACTTTCATAATTATGCAGCAAAAAAATGTAAACCAGATTTATATTAAAGTGAAAAACTTTACTCTCAATCATAGTAACAAAAAAGAGGGTTTATTCAAACAGTCGTGTAACTTTCAGTAAGAGCTGCTGTACATTCTGTACATGGTAACTTTCCATCTGCAGGAATTCAATTACTTGGCTTTACCTTATGCTACATTATAATATCAATATACAAGATTATACTATAAGAGCAATAATTATGAATCAATAAATTTGAAATGAATCATTTATCCAATTACAAAAATCTTTATTTGTTGTGTATATGACAATCCATACACAATAAAATGTGGTTTAAATAATAGTATCCAACATGTGCTCAAGCACAAAGTCTCACCATATCCAACATACATATCCAAGGACACAGAACAAACCCAGTTTCTAATTTAAACAATTACTTAGGTAGCTACTTATTTAATGAAAACAAAAATGTAAATTGTTATGGCTTTAATAGTGAATTTTACGAATATTTTTCAAAATGATTTTCCTACTAATAGTAAAACATAAATAGAAATATTTCTGGTGGCTTTGTTATGTTATAATAGCACAAAATACGAGTCAGAACCAAATGTTCCAGTGTTCTTAGAACTTTTTACTTTGTGCTTCCATTGCACTGTAAACACATTAAACCATAGTGCACTGCACTTCTCCAACAACCCAATTCATAACAGTGTCTTTTGGTTACAGCTCTACCTGACATCACATGCTCTGTGGAAGAGAATTTATCTAAACAGGCACATTTTAGAAATCAAAAGAAATCAAATCTTTCAATAAACATTGAAAGAATAGAAGCAAACAAATCCGATGTGTCGAATATTGACATCGGCGTATTTTAAGCATCAACATAGAATGGTTAAGTTAGATGCTTCTTCTGAACAAATAGGTCTTTCCCACTGTAAAGACCTACATTTTTAGTTCATTTATTTCTATAGGAATACAAATGATTTAATGAAGTGTCAACTTTTCTTTCGATTTCTTTTCCAGACTGTTTCAGAGGCCTTCAGAGAAGCCAACCTTGCTGCTTCGTTTGGGAAAGCAATAAATTTTTAGATCATCAGCTATGTGTATATAATTATCAGCTCCATATTTGGGTTCAGTATTTTTACTGCAACCAACTGAGATCTTGGACCCCTAATGTTCAGAATTGATTCATCACTACAGTTCCAATCTGTATTACGTTTAGTATGTTATTTAAATGTACCATTAAATAGTTTGGGTCTATGTGGTGTGAAAGTCACTACTGTATAATTCAACAATTTTCCTGATGATTCCTGCAACTGCTATTTTACTGTTGATAGCACTTTTTAAATGCCAGAAGACATATTTACTAACTTAATGTAAAATGCTCAGAATACCCCCAAGTAGACTGATACACAATGCTTTAAGAAATGGGTGTTGTGTTAAACATTAAGGTACAGAACTGTATGAGTTAAAATTGAAATGAAATGTTGGGTAGTGTTATATTATGTTTTCTTGTTAGTCAGTAGTGCTCATGTTCTGGATGTTTTTTCATTCGTTTTGGGAGGGGACCCAATACGTTAATACATACAGCAAAAAAAGTCACAAACTCTGGCTTTGTTTTTGCTTGCATTAAACATTTATTTGATTTGTGTTTATTCCAAATTTGTGTGACAATTTGTATTAGAAAAATAAACCATTTTCAACTAAAAATCCATTAAAACTAAAAAGTAAAAGTCACACCTGCAGTCACTTGGTCAAACTTTACATTCATTCTCTTTATATAGGGTCACTTAAAATTATTACGTACATTATTTTGTGTAATGAAATGCTTTGAATATACTTTATATAAATGATTGTCATACTTATTGGGCCTAGTTAAAACAGACAGGTGCTGTATACACTAGCTTTCTGACTAATTTCTTGAAGTAGTTCTTTGACTGCTTTTTCTAGGTCCACCAGTAGGTTAGCTTTGTCCTCCAGCTTCTTCTGGTTGTTATCGTATGATTTCTCCAGATCTGTAAGCAAAGCATAGCACTTTATTATTTGCTCAGCAGGGTAATACTAAATGTGCATACTTGAGTATTGATCACTACTTAAAGTGAAAAGGATTTTCCTTGAAGTTCGGAATTTTATGTTTGGATTATAAGCATGTTTTGAAGACGAAAGTTTACAACAGTACCTTTAAGAAGTTGTAGTTTGTTGCTAGCTTGTAGCAGCAGATTTTTTGCTTCCTGTTGAAGTATTTCTGCTCTTTTCTTGGCATCTGCTACACCTTGAGCTTTAAGAGTGATCAGCTCCTCTACAGTTCCATACTTGTCTTTCAGCTCTGTATCCAGATTCTTGAGACACACAGGTAAGCAATAAATATTTGACCAAGAAATCATCTTTCATCTTTACCCATCTCTCTTAGAATTAAATTTAACATACTTTAAAGCTTTACATGCTCCAACCCTGGGTTACTTGTATTAGTGACTTTTATTTGTCACTCTTCCTCTTGTGGTCTTAGGTACTCTGGTTCTAATATCTTGGCTTTGCCTAGGTTCGAGTGAGCTATTATGGGAGGCCGATCTTTCAGCTATGCTGAAACTCAACTGTGTAATTCCACCTCCTAAGCCTCTGCTGTACTCCCATGCTTTTCTCTGATGCCTTTATGCCAGTAACTTTATCCAGTTCATTTTAGAAAAAAGGCAGAGGACTAGCAAAATTTTAAAATATAGTTCATCAGTAAGAGAACCAGTAAAGTCTTTCAATATGCAAGGATGCAAACAAACTCGAGCATTTTTTTACAGTGTAGGACTCCACTATACTGAGTGAATGAATAAAGCAGCTGATGCATTATGCTCTTGTCTACATAAAAACAATTGCCGTTATGATTTGTGCAACAGTTTCTCAATGGTCTGTGGCTGATGTGGGTGGGTGTATGCGCGGGAAGAAAAGTTCAAATACAACTTTCAACCAGGCTGGTAGCGCATAAAAGATGGCAGCACAGCCTGAGACTCAATAAAGCAGGTAAAGCTTTTTTTGCTTAGTGTGTTTTGCACAATTACGATATGAAGCAGCCCCTGACTACCTAAACATGTCGTTCCACATTTTTGTTGGTACTAACAAATCTGTATGGTTTAATCAACTCTGACGTTTAATAAAGAGTGTTCCAGTACCTTTTGTATTTGTTCAGCCATCTCGTTGACCTTCACAGTAACGTTCTCTGTCTTCTCAGCTGTAGCCGAGATGTTAGTGGCTTTTTCTTTCAGCAGTGCCACATCCATCTCTAGCCTCAGCAGTCTCTGAGTGGCATTACTCAACTTGAACTCGGAATCTGCGGTCTCTGACTCCACCTTTCAATAACAAGAAATTCGGGAAAACAAGATTTGTTTACTGCCACGATGCTTGAATTTGTAGTATGCACTAATAAATGTATATATAAGGTGGCTTGATAATCTATAAAAATTCAAATTCATTCAATCATTATGCACATCTGGATGTTCATAGTAGACTTTCGAGGTTTTCTTTCAAACCTGACTTGCTGGTAAACCTTATCTTGGAGTTATTGCTAACATTTCGTGTGCATGCCGATTCAGCCATTGTGAGGTCAGACATGTTAGACAAGGGCTGTTTGAGCATCTACATTCCGACTTACACCAATAGGGTTTAATTAGGCTGAGGTCAGGGTCCTGTGTAGCTTTGTGACTTGTTTGTTTAAATTTTGTTACCAACAGGAATACAGCTTTTTCAACACTGTGCTTTTACACACAAAATGATATATATTAACGTACACTAAATTCCTGTTCTAAAATCTTTGGCCTGAACTGACAGAAGTTAATTTTAATTTTAGAGTGATTTCGAGCATTTATGAGCATCAACATTAAGCGTCTACTATAAGTTTACATGTTAGTGGCTCTAGGAACCTCCACCAAATGAATAAGATTAGGAGGCTTACAGATACGAGCAGATCCTGAGTTCCTTTGATATCATTAGATGCTTGCTTCAAGGCTTCAGTTACAGTAGATTGTGCTTTCTCTGCATGATCCAGAGCTTCCTGCACCTTCTCAGCTGTGCTCCTCACATCTGATGCCTCGTTCCTGGTTTACAGAAAGTGTTAAACTACCATCATGGTTAATGGCCAGTGTTTTATTTTGAGCTCAGCCACAAAATGACGATGATACACTGCACAGGAGACCATCAAGAACATGAAATGATCAAATGTAATTTTCAAACTGATATATATATTGTATATATACTGTATGTCTTCTTTTAGCAGAAGCTAAACCAAATTGACAACTTTTGTCCAGTCGTCTAACAGATGTATCTAAGCAATACAATGAGTTTAAAATGCTGTAGAACAAGTGAAGACTTTAATGTGCAAATTAAAAATGTCACATCATGTCTATCTGAGCCTTTGAATAAACTTCCATCCATCTGTTTGTCTATCTACTTTTTTAACACTTTTAACACACAACATAAGTCCTCCACTCAATCCGTACATCATACACACAACATCAATATTAAAAACAGTAAAATATCTGTTCATCTGACCTGGCTTTTTGAGCCTGTTCTAGCAGGTGTTCGGCTCTTTCAATATCAGCAGCGCTCTGGTTCAGGATGTCCTCCACATCAGACAGACTAGCTACGCGCTCTCTGATCTCTTCTGTCAGGTTCTGTAGCTGTGCCGGTGTGGTGGGCATCTGCATCTGAAGCACCTCATTAGCTACAGCCTCAATGCTCTCCAGATCTGCTCCTTCTTCTAAAAATTCCATCAAAAACAGCAAATAAAGAACTACATGTATGAACAAGCTTATGATCCTATACCATTCAGAAAAATTTGTAGGTGTACGGCAAACGCAAAGGCTCTGTGGATGTCAAGAGGGGAAACGGCATGTTTCTCTCTGACTTTAGTGAGTAAGGCATGCGATTTCTGCAACATTCACTTCAGTTTAAAAATGTCCCAAGTCTATTTTTGAAAGGTTTTGTTTTTATTGCCCCTAGATGGATTGTTTAACCAGTAAGGCAGTAACTAAACCTTGGTTTGTCTAGTATAATTGAACCCAACTGGCCAATTAAATAAAACGATTATGTAAACAATCATCATCAAGCTTTATCAAGAGCAACAAGATTCTCACTAACTTCATGATGAAGGTTTGTTCATTTAGTTGTTTAATGCTGTGTTTTACACTTTGGTCACATGACAAGAACAAAATTTACTTATTACCCATAGTACAATTCAAACACAGTCACAGTCAATTGATCTTATTTGCCGGTCTTTGGACCGTTAAAGGTAGACAGTGTAACCAGAGTAAATCAAACACAGGCACAGGGAGAAAATGCATAGTCCACCCAAGTCCTGGATCATGTTTATAAAGCCGAAGACCGCTATCGTTAATCTTTATCATACTATGAGCTGGTGCACTGAGCACAATGGTGCTCACATACATAAGAAAATAAATGTGGGCATGTTACACATTTTATCATGAATAAATTGTGTGATCTGTATCAAATGAGTAGAAGCTTACGAGTTAGAAAATCTCGAATCTGTTTGATTAACATGCGCAGCTCCTCGTTGCTGGTATCGACACGTTGCTTGGTTTCATTGGCCTTCTGCAGCACCTCTTTTGCGTTCAGCTTGGCTTCATCCGCTTTAACTTTTGCTTCTAAAACCTAAATGCAACTCAACTGTATTAACAACTCAATTATTGAATAATTATATATAATTGTAACTAGACACGTTTCACTCACCATCTGAGAAAGCTTATCCACTTCTTCCATGGCATTGGTGATATCCTGGTCAAAGTCTTTGGCTTTCTGCCAAGCATTATGCGCCAATGGGAAGAGGCCATCACATCCCTCTCCCCCACACTTTCTCTTTCCTTCAGTATCCAGACAGCCCAAGCCTCCACAAGGAGAGTCAGTGCAGGCTTCAGAGCCAGCAGGGCTGCCACAGGTCTAAAACAAAGTACAAACAGATTTCTTTTTTGTTATGTATAAAGCAAAAATAAAAATACTGAATTGCATGTTTAAAATGTCGATGTCTTGTTAAGTATTATTAGGAGTCCAAGCACGGAGTGCTTTGAACCCTATCGTTTTTGTCAAGATTTTTCTTTCTTCATTATTATAATTTGTATTCTGATACTGCCTTATTTTAAAATAATCCAAAAAATCTGAAATTGCTGCAGATCAATATTTATAAAAAACTTTTAGATTTTTTTGTCCACTGGCTGAAATATGCAAATGAACACAGACCATCTTGTTGAGCGTATCATATAACCATGTGCTTCTTGGTGTATTTTATCCACTTTTATCCCTCAAAACTTTGTAATAACATGTCTATAACAATAATGCGTCGTTTTTCTTCATCGACCTTTTGTGTAATAAATGCACTTTTTGAACTAGTCCTAGGAATTTTGACCTATAACGTTACAGTTCATAGTGTCTTAATTGTAACTCTGTAGGTAAATGTTGTTGGTGTTCCTTGGTGTGGTATAAACTTGATATGCAGATCAGTGTTGTAGTGTCTAATAGTACAGTATGTTTACAAGCCTTAGATAAGTATTGCAGTGCCTGAAGGTGTTATGTATGCTTAGACTACACAGGCTGAAAATCACTATTGCAGTGTCTCGTGGCGTGGTTTTTCCACAGACCGCACAAAAGTGTTGCAGTGCTTCGTGGCATGTTATATCCACAGGCCACAGATTTACACACTTTTGCTAAAGAAAATTATTGCGGTGTCTTTTGGCAATGTGTAAATGTGTAAGCAACAGAAAGAAACCTTGACAACCTTGCCATTCTTTCGTTTGTAACAAAAATATTATCTTTGCTACACAACACAGAACCCGCTTTGTTACCTGCTCACTAAGTTCAGACAGGTCAAGGGTCTCGAGCTGGCCAGCCAGATTGTCAAGAGCTACAGAATGCTCATTTTGCTTTCTGTCAAATTCCTCTTTAGTGTCATTCATCATGTCCTCAGTTTTCTTGCGCAGTGAGGCAGACTGTTCCACCAGACTTTTTGGATCACTGACAGAAGCATTTACACGTGCCTCTGCTGCTTCCGAAATTTTCAAGTATTTATTTACACTCTCTGATGCCCCTGGACACAAAGAAAAAATCAATTGAATCTATCTATCATTTTCCCAGAAAATATTATAGTATTAAATTTTATTAGTAGTCTTGCTTACCTTGTACGTCTGAATTCTTTATAAACTCAACTTGGTCTTTCAGCTCTTTAACAGTGCGCTGCAGTTTCTGAGCCTCTTCACTGAGCACCTCCAGCTTTGAGTCAGTGTCGTTGTTTTCAGCAGAGATCTGAGACACGAGCTCATCCGTCTGGTTCAACCTATTATTCATTTCAGACATCAAGGCTCTAAAGAAGGAAACATGTAAAAAAAAATACATAAAATAAACATGTTTATGAATCCATTCAGTAGACTCAAACCTACTTTTTATCTGGGCTTGTTACCAGAACTAAATTGCCCTCGATTGTGAATCCTAGTGGAAAGGGAAGCTCAGACTCTCAGCGCTGGCTGGTGTTGGGGTTGATTTGTCTTATATGGTTGTGGCTTGGTCTGCACATAAAAATTTTAATGTGTTGTAATTCTGAGTCGCTTTAGATAAAGGCATCTACTAAATGTGGTAAATTTAAATTTAAATACAAACAAATCTGTAATCTACAAACTGTAAAACACTAAAGTTGGGGCAATTATCACCAGATACTTACAAGGGTTTCTTCTGTATGTCACACATTTATATTTACTTTTTAAGCATTGAGACATCTTTATACAAAGTGACTTATGAGAACATCACTTTGAGCAAACCAGCGTTAAAGAGCTTGCTCAATAGACCAACAGTGACAAATTGGTGGTAGTGGGGTTTGAACTGGTAGTGGGGTTTGACCTGAACGAGTAAGCACCACTTCCCTTACACATCTTGTCACACACCTTGTTTTAGTACATCATGCATTGTACGTATTTAACAATTTTCTGTTCAATAAGTAAAGGCGCTATTGTTAAGTGACTATTATGTAGACCTGCAATACCAATGCCTTCCCACCAGATGGCACCATCTGCCCTTAAAACCTTGCTAGCAAACTAGCTTAAAAGCATGTGCTGTGCTTACACGAGGTTATGATCCGGTAAATGTTTGTTTGTTTACTTTTTAATACTACTACACCTAATTTTAGGCGTCTCTTAAACACTTAAGTTGCTTGTTATGATTTTGATATTAGAATCACAAAAATGACAAAAAATAGAAACTTTGTACGATAAATAACACCTTTAGGTTTGAACTTACACCGCTTGCTCCATCAGGCTTTGGATCTCAGTGAGAGGCTGAGTGGCTGGGTTCTGTGCCAGGAGCTGCCGGATGGAGTTGGCACTCCTCTCCACATTGTTGATGGTGTTCTGATAGGGTCCGGTGATACCGTTGGATTTAATAGTGTTGACTTTCTGCACCAGTCTGTGAGTCTGATTTGTGAGTTCATTTATTATCACATCCCATTCAGCAAAGCACTGGTGGCAGCGCTCACAGTTTGGAAATTCTCCATAATATCCTCGAGCACAGGTATCGCACCGTGGGCCGGACACACCCTCCACACACACACAGTGACCTGTGCCTTTGTTACACTGCTCCTCTGCAATTCCTCTAGGGTCACAGTCACATGCTAAAAATGCACAAGCACACACATTTAAATATTTAGCTAATTAGAGTGTACACAACACAAAGCATCCATATAAGCATGTGCTACAAAGTTCCAACTGTAACTTGTGTTGATATAATTCTTACAACTGCCTGAAGAATTATTCACAACCACACAATGAAATGTTTTGGGTGTTTTACTTTCCGACGGGGAACAATATTGGTTCTAAATGTAAAATATTGCACCATTTAAATAATATAATATGTTTACTGATGATTAAAAGAACTTTGTCAGTATGACAATTTAATCACTGCTCAATACAAAGTTCAGTTGGACAGTAATCAGTTTTGTGTTTTAGAACATAAGTGGTATTTATTTTGGTTTAGGTAAATAAAATCACTGAAATCCCATCCAGTACCTCTAGAAAAACGTTGTAAATCCCAACTGTTATTAACGTTGTAGGAACCAAAAGAATTAGTTAAATATTAGCATATTAAAAGCCCGACAGCCTCAACACTACTTGGAGACAAAAGGGTCTCACAACTACACTATTAGGTGTGAGACACTAAGCAAACATACCCTCAGTACTCACTTCAAACAGACAACTTTTGCACAAACCCTTAACTTACACAACCTACACAAAGCCACACAAAGGCAAAATTCTTCTAGCAGAAAACTGTTTGTATTCACACACACACACCCCACATACATCTAACAGAGACTCAATCTACTCAAGATGCATTCCAACCTGAAGTGGTTTAGATGCACACATTCATTCCCCCCAAAATACTTCATCACCTTAGGGTCTTTATGTTAACAAAGGGCACTGTGGAAGTGGGGGCTTAACTCAGAGGTTAATCCTGCTATTGTAAAAGGGGGCCAGTCAGTGCACAGAGGCACGACTTGCTGAAAATATGCAGTGAATGTAACCCCTGCAGTTAAAAGTTGTCTGGGTGTCCTTTTGTGTTGGAGAGAAGGGGCGTTTGCTCTCAGCATTATCACTTATGTACATAAACTAGTAAATCATAAACTTTTCTCTTGTTAACGGATCACTGCCTAACTTTGAGGTTTATCATTAACTTATTTTTATTAACTACTTTACCCTGATCAGGTAAGACTCACTTATCCCGGGTTGAAATAAAAAGTCAGTTCATTAGCACATTCACATTTTTGACAATTAGCGGGCACTTGAATCCAAAAGGACAAGATATTGTTACAGTAAGTAGTACCTTGCTCCAACAGTAGCTTAACTGACAGTAAGTTTAAAGTTTACTTAAAGTAACATAAAGGTGTTGGTTTTATTGTTTGCTTATTACTGTAGAATAGTGTTAGGACAAGTTATCTAGTGCAAGCATTCTGTCTTTAACACCTCCTGTATTTCAATAAAACAATAATTTGACAACCATTAGAAGAGGTTCCGGTGAAACCTTTCTAAAAAAAATTATTCATCATTATGGAGTCGTGTAATATCTGACAAAACCCATGAAGGGTTGTTTTCGTATTTGCAAATATGTTACACGACTACCACTAGTAACATATACAAAGTTGCTCCTAGTAGGTCCATAAAATATTATAGTAAAACCATACAACCTTGGCCAAAAACTTCTCTGTATTCAAGAGCATCATTTGAATTAATATGTGAATGAAGTCACACACAAATACAATTAAAAAAGGCAAACCTAAAAAGAGCAAAATCTGCTTAGAAAGTTTAAAGCATAAACAGGACAAGTCGACACAGTAATATTCCAAAGGTAACAAGATCTTGGAAAAACATAGAGACTTCCTGTCATGTTTAGGCCAACTAAACATTTTTTTCTCCCAATGAAGTAACTTGTTGGCCGGGTTAAAAAAATAAACCCAGTTCTGTGTAAACCCAGGTTCTTCTGCCAAGTCAAGAAAACCTGAATGGCAGAAAGTTATTCTACATCGCAAATGTGAATATATACGCAGTTAATTTTAGTTTGTTAACTTTTATATTGAAATGTATAAGATTACTGTTTGTATAACTGTGAAAATGAATGGTTTGCAAGCCTTTTAAAATCTATGTAAAGTATTTTTTTTCATACCACTTCTCGAAGGAACAAAGGTTGATTTCAGCTCAGCACTGAGGCACTCGCCCGTACCCCATAAGGGAAAGACCCGTCAGAACAAAGGTGCATTGTATTAAAAAGAGAGGATATGAAGAGGCTTGGACAGAGCAGATCATGTTCATCATGATATAAGGCTAGGCTTTTTTTTCCATCAAGACATGCAGTACACCTATTCAATTTAACTGTATAAATGTCTTAAGATTCTTGGCTTACCATGGCATTTGACCTCTGGGTTACCCCAAAACAGTTCTCGGCACTCCCTGCATGTTAGTCCTCCAAAACCAGGCATACAAGAACACTGGCCACTTATCTGGAACAGAGACACAAAAGTATATTACCGCATGAACTGCACAAGTACACCAACATCCAGCAATTAGAGATAAATGTAAACTAATAATACAAACACACCCAGTGAGGGGGGTGTAATAAACAACAAGTGAACATTTTATCCTCAGTGTTGGAAGCATGTTAAATTTGTACATCAAGGGCCACATTGTGATAATTATCATTTAGAAGTAATTCATAATTTAGAACACTTTTTATTATTTTGCTTTTTACACACATACGAATTGTTTCTCTGCACTGAACCCAATCCATGCAGTGAAAACGCACATTTAAACACTAGTGAACACACACTAGGGGACAGCAGTGAGCACACATGCCTTGTGCGGTTGGCAGCCACTAGACACAAGCCCAGTTCTCCAGCCACCAGGCCATGGTTACCCTCAAAAAGATTTTACTTATTTATTAGCTGGCCTTTATGTTTCCAAACTGCAGCTCCTGTGGGGTGAACAGTTTCTTCAAAAAATGGCTTAATAGTGGTTGTTAGTAGGTCAGGGGTCACCAAGCTTTTTGAAGCTGCGGGCTACTTTTGGGGTACCAACTAATGCGGCGGGCGACCAGTTTGATACACACTTGTGACGTC
>JAOTRQ010000006.1:2374427-2389948 GCA_028565875.1 Hoplisoma paleatum | reverse complement strand
GTGTGTGTGTGTGTGTGTGTGTGTGTGTGTGTGTGTGTGTGTGTGTGTGTGTGTGTGTGTGTGTGTGAGAGAGTGTGCGTGTGCGCGTACAAATTGTGGTAAGCTGACATGCTCTACTTACTTGCGGTTTAGTGAGTTACCACTTGAGGCTCTGTTTAATGGGTTCATTGGACTTCAGCTACGTCAGTGCAGGTTAAAAGAAGCCAGGGTAATCATTTAGTTAAGGGTGCTATTTGAGTTGAGTAATTCTTGCTGCCAACACAGACCATAAAACCGTGTAAAATACGTGCACTTTTAACAAGTGTATTAAACAGAATGAAAACTATTATACTACCATTGTAATTACTATTTGATTTGAAAAAGATCTTGAATATGGGTTTGCATGGCCACATTACACATTTCCCAAAGTAAATAATGCTGCAAGATCAGCGTTAACATGAGACTTTCTTTGTGCCAGTATTAAGTGGCATTTGTGAATGTGCCATTAGAGAGATCAGTGATCACATGACAGCTCTGTTTTTGCGTGATAGTTTCATGTTGTGTTTCTTAATGTTGTGGTAGACTTTGTTAAGTGATAACAGATTTCTGAAGTACTTTTGAGATCGTGTAGCTATATTTAGCACTGTCTAAGGGTCACAAACGTTGTAACAGGGGTTATGGCTTTGCCTTACACAGACAGAAATTTTACAATGTTATGTATGGTAGATGGTGATGAACATTAATTGTTTAACATATGTATACTGTAATATATTGATCATATTATAGTGCTTTGTAGGTGCATGTTTATTAACCTCTTCAAATAAATGTTCATGCTTTTAACTGCTTTAAATGAATTACATTGTTAATATTTTATGTACAGATGTACATAATACAAATAAAATAAAAGTTACATGCGCAAATACATTTAGAAATGTGCCCTGTATCTGCCTCTTACTGTATGATAACTCTATACTATATACAATATACAATGATATGTATTAATGTTTAATCGTTGTCTAGATGCTTTTCTAAAAATTTTCTTAAAACCCATTAAAAGGCTACCAGAAATCTGTAGATCCCGGAGTTTCCCCTGAGTTTCAGGTTATATTTATGAGTACTGGTTTATCTCTGGTTCCCCCTGGAGTATATATGAGGTAAATACAACCGCACACAACACTTCAAACAATAACATTAAAGTATTTCTTGCAAATTAATCATAAAAGGTTATACAAAAACAATTAAACGCTATTTGAATATTTTTTCTAATTATGACAGTATATAATCTAAATTTGTTCAAAAACATTAAGCATGGTTTTCTTTTAATCAGAAACAGGACTTGCCACTACAGGAAAATTGTTAACAAAGATGGGAGCACGTCTCCGGCACTTCGCTTGTGCAATCATTTCTGGAGCAGAAATGTAAGTCACTGTGAAAGGGTGATTCATCAGACCAAAACATTGCAATCATTTGTTGCTGTTATTGTTATGTACTCAGTCTAAAATGTTGTTTTATTTCATCTGACAAAGCATCATTTAAGTATTTGGTTTTTTATAGAGCACAAATTTGCAGTCTGGCCAAGATGTAGATGATTTGATATTGGGCATGGTGTCACAAATAGCTGAACAAGAAGACCATGTAGTTGTTGAGGATTTACAAGGTAACTATTGTGTTTTTGTTGTTTCATATCTATTTTAGTAAAATGGAAAGCAAATGATATATATATATATATATATATATATATATATTTCTTTTCCCATTTTGCAGATTACATGTATGGTCCGATGAGATACTCACGCTCTGATGCCGTGGCCCTGGCTATTCATAGAGGACGAGACTTTGGGGTGCCCAGCTATAACCAGGTCAGAGTGGCACTAAACATGCAACCAGTACAAAGCTGGGAAGAGATCAATCTAGAATTATACCAGAATAAGCCACAGGTGTGTATATATATACATATATATTCATTGTTTACATTAGTTCTTAAAATTTTACTTCATGAAAATGTTTTTGTATTTACATTATTTGTTTTGTGCCAGCTGTTTAGAGAATTATCTGAGCTTTATGGAAATGATATCAACAAATTAGAGTTGTTTATAGGAGCTCTACTAGAATCAAAGAATGGATCAGACCCAGTGGTCTCCTCAATATTACTGGATCAATTCGAACGGATCAGAAATGCAGACCGATTCTGGTTTGAAAACAAACAAAATGGGTAAGATTTATTGATACTCATTAAAATGTATTGTACAGTTTGCTGAACATGATAAAATAATTCACAATTAAATAGAATATGGTTACAGGAATAGACTGCTGTGCCGAATGCACACTTTTATATTATCTCTGTGTTTGCCAAATCAAAAGTTTATCAGAGTAGCATGAAAACTTTGCATTCAATGCCAGTTATAATAATAAATAATCAGAGGTTTTGATAATTACTTATCCCTTGACCTCCAGGTAAATTTTACATGGGCTTTCTTTGTTCTTTAGATTATTTACTGAAGATGAGATCCAGACTATACGTAACACAACATATTATGATGTTATTCTTGCCACCACTAATGCAACACATGGAGACTTGCAAAAGGATGTGTTCTTTTGGCTAAATGGTAAAATAAACTTCAGAACTTCAGAGTATTTTTTGGAATATGCTATATTTAATATCTAGATTTACCAACAGGAGATCCTTGTCCTCAACCTGAGCCCATTACAGCTGCCATGCTTCAACCCTGTACTAAGGCTACTTCTATAAGTTACTTCGATACTAGTAGCAAAGCTGGTTATGGCATTTCAGTGATCATTCTATTTCTATTTCCTGTAGGTCAGTATGACTGTTTGCACATTTACAGCATCAACATTAATTTTTAAAAATAAATTAAGATTACTAATATCACCATGCATTGATTTAAATTTAGAAACACGATTCATATGTCATGTATTTCTTTAATTCATGCACAGTGAGTTTTCTTGTGGCATACTTAGTTGCTCACATCCGAGCAACCAAATACAAAAGGTTCCTTAAAAACATCAGAGGAACTACCAAAGACAAACTTCCCACTCATGGAATTACAGGTAATTTCTATCACCCAAATGATTTGTGTTTGATGATTTGATAATGATTTTTATTTTTACAACAATCAGATTTGTGCTTTTTTTCTTTAGCTTGTGAGTGGCAGGGATATACAACGACTCCTCAGCAGGTCAGTTTGGTAATTGATGAAAAGAAACGGCTTCAGATTTATGGTGAAAATGGGTATCTTCTACGCTCTCATAACTTGGGTAATCAGGACCAGATGGAAGTGCTTTTGTCCAATGATCATCATCATCGTGCTGTACTTCTTAAAATCCCCAAAGAATATGATTTGGTATGCAGAAATGTGGAATATAAAAATATGAAAATCACCAAGATATATAGCTTTTGTTCAACAGAGGATTTAAAAGCAATTGTATTTGAGAAATGCTCGTTTCAACGCTGTGTAAAATGAGTAATAGTGTAATAGTGGTAGACTTCTGAAGAACTTCTGTTGTGCCATCTTGCCCTCACTGATATTTATATATATATATAATATAAATATTATAAATTATTAAAAACTAGAATCTTATAAATTTTACAGTAGTGTCTATTCTGTGTCTCACAGGTGTTGTTTTTCGAGGACACTGTACAGAGGTCAAAGTTTGTAGATCAGCTGCAGTCTGACTTAAAAGAAATGACTCTGTGTCTGACGATTAAACAGATGAGTGAGAAAGAACTACTGAAGGAAGCTGTGACTAAAGAGCAACGAGCCCAGATAGTGGAGACTTTCTTCAGACATGCATTTGCAAAGGTAAATACTGGAGACACCTCAGTCGTGCTGAGTGTTCATATCCAGTGCTCTTCAAAAGTGGTCTAATTCTGTTTTTGGCCAGTCGGGATTTTAAGATTGCCCAAGATGGTGTTTGATACTAAATATGATCTTATAAATCATGATTAACCAGTAACTACCTGTACAGTCTTTAATGTAATTTGTAGTCAAAGGTACGAAATAAACAAAAACATTGAACCGTGATTCACTGTTTAAGGGGTGGGTGAAATGAACATTGATTCCTGATAGTGTCCAAGCCTTTGTGATAGCTTTTGTTGATCTATCAAGACAAGCTTTAGTATTTGTTCTTTTTTACTATAAGGTAATATAATTTTTAATCTATTTGATATTTACAGTATGTAAGCTGTATGAACCTGCAAGTCCCTAATTCAATCAAACTCACAAAGCTCTTCTTTGTCTACAGATTCTAGATATTGATAAATGTGATGCGGGAGATTTGAGCGCCGTGTCCTCTAAAAAAACCAGAGAGGCTCTGCTGTGTGAGCTCACCAGAGCTGAGTTTGCCCAAGCACTTGGACTACGGCCTGACTCACTATTCGTAGACTCAATGTTTTCTTTGGCAGACAAGGACGGCAATGGATACCTTTCATTCCAAGAGTTTCTTGATGTTGTGATCATCTTCATGAAAGGTCAAACTATGAAGATTTTCTTGATTTTATATCTCAGTGACATTGTTCATAATCGATAAAGGTTCCTTGTGTTCAGTTTCTGATTGCAAGTCAATTCAAATGTATACTCTCCTCTTATTTTTAGGAACACCCAAAGAGAAGTCCAGGCTTTTGTTCTCCATGCATGACATTAAAAGGCAGGGCTTCCTGTCTAAAGAAGAGTTTACATCTTTGCTCAGGTCTTGCTGACTGAATAACATATGCTAATTTAGACCAATATTTGCTTAAGAGTACTTCCTTTTCTATCGTAATTGAGCAAAAACATTTATCATAACAGATTAACTTGGCTGTCATTCCAAAGACTTTTGATTCTGAACGTTCCTATATGTCTCTGCTAGATCTTTTTTGGAAATCTCCAGCAATGTTCTTTCTAAGAACCAGTCAGAAGATGCTATAAAAGCTATGCTTAATGCTGCAGACTTCAATAATAAAGATCAAATTACCTGGGAGGACTTTCACCTTTTAATGCATGACTATGAAAATGTCCTGCAGTTTGCACAGCTCAATTTTAAAGGTAATGTGACATGTTGCCTTTATTCATCATATATGCATCAGTCTTATTAAATCATTCATATTACATCCCCATGCAGTGATCAGTACGCAAATCCAGGCTCTGCTACACAGCCACTGCTGGGTAAGACCCTTAACCCTGTCTACACCAGGGGCGCCGTATGTTAGCTGACCCTGCACTCTGATCCCAACAAGTTGGGATATGCAAAGACAAACATTTTGTTGTATTGTACATCTGTATATGTGTAATGACAAATAAAAAGCAATTTCATTTGAATTTGAAATTACATAACTTGTTCGCAATTGGTAAAAATCTTTTGGGATGCTGCTTTTTGATTGTAGGGATGGAGATGAATAACATGAAGGACACAAACAAACTGAACCAACAGCATCGGGTGTCCTTTATCATCTCTAGGAAAATGAGGTAAATATTAAAAACATGTGAAATTCAGAATCACACTTAGATTTAAGATTTTTATGTACTGTATTGCATGCTTATTATTACAGTCTACTTTTATTTTTAGTTCTCCATTTGAAAAGGATGGTGATTTCATTTACAACTGCCCTACAGATGTTGGTTCAGAAATTCATCAGCGAAGAAAGTAAGGACGGGAATAAATATTATATTTACTTCATTTTATACTGTAATTTGGAATGTAATGACAATGAAGGTGTATGCATGCTGTGAGAAAGCATGTGTGCTGTACAGATCTGTACATATGTACAGATTAAGGTCAGGTAAATATTATTTGTAGGACTAATTAGAGTGTTAGTAATAGTACACATGATACAATAACTACAAACACTGCCACCTAGTAGTTAAGGTACAGGATTGGTAATGGTTCTATCCTCTACATTGTCAGGATGCTGCTGCTTGGCCATTAAGTCACTTTGGGTAAAGGCGTCTGTTAAATGTTGAAAATGTAAAGGTAGCAATATTGAAATGCAAGCATAAATGACTGGGTGACTTTACTATGGCATTAACCAGGCCAGACATCTGGGCTGGACCTTCAAAAATGGATGGGGTCTTTGCAGCCAACGTACTGATTCCTAAGGATGACCAAGCCACAAACTTGACTGTTACTGCTAAGTCTATGAGGCCTTGTTGGCAGAGGACACGAAGCCTATGGACCAGAGATGTATGTGACAAATAAACCTTGATTTGATTTGAAGATCATCAGTTTAATTCCCAGGTGGGACCTGGGATCTGAGTCCTTCTTTTGTGGCATTTGCATGTTCTCACCATGTCTGCAAAAACCACAAGAACCTGCATCCAGATTAACTGAAGACATTAAATTGTTCTATAGGTATCTAGCCACTTAGATGCATAAATAAGTGTACAAATAGGAAGCGTTGTGTTATAAAGAGCACCCCAGTCAGATGACAGATCAATGATGGTAATCATCATCCACTGGATTGTATGAGTGGCATGTAAATGGTTATTAGGGTAGCAGTTAAAGTCAGAAAACTTGCACTTCATAATTCTTCAAGCTTAATAACACTTCATCACTTTGGCAAATAATAATTCATTTATCACACTTTCTTATAAAACAAGGAACTGTAATTATTATAATACTATAGTTAGATTGTTTCAATGTGCATATTATGTTAAAACCAAACAACATCAAAGGTGTTTAAATTGTCTTGCATTGCACACACAGTTTAAATTTTGGTCATGTTGCATGCCCAATGTCCAGGTGTGATTACCATCTGCTTCAAAAGCTTTACCTAAGCTACAGTGGTAGTTATTTTCAGATTAGTGCTTTATGAACGCCTCTGAGCTTGTGGGCTTGATGTAATATGATGACATAATGTCTGTTAAATTTCACTGTGAATTAGATCATGTTTTACACCAGGCAAGTACAAAATTCTGAAGTGCAAGAGAAAACCAATTTCTTTTTTTGTAGATCCAGTTCCTCCAATCCTAGGATCTATGTAAAGGCTCAGAGAGAACGTTACATCAAAAGTCATGTCCAACAGAAAATCCAGCAGTTTAAACGCTTTGTGGAAAACTATCGACGACATATTGTATGCTTAGTTATATTTTTTGGGATCACTGCTGGTCTGACCATGGAGAGATGTTATTGTGAGTCTAGTCTTATTATTTATTTTCTGACTATTATAAAGGAATAATACATTAATTTTGTGTGTAGTCTACGGTTTGCAGGCTCACTCCTCTGGAATCTCAGAAACCTCCATAGTGGGCATCATGATCTCTCGAGGTTCTGCTGCTGCCATATCGTTTCTGTTTCCCTACATGCTCCTGACAGTGTGTCGCAACCTGATAACCATGTGCAGAGAAACCTTCCTCAACAAATACATTCCCTTCGACTCTGCTATAGATTTGCATCGACTCATGGCAATGACAGCGATTGTCCTTACAGGTCAGGGATTTCAGCTTAAAATTATTCATGGCTGTCCTTTTGTAAAAACTAGGCTTTCTTGTTTTCAATGCGAGCCATAATCCAGAAGAGCAGGTTTCTATATGCACCTGCAAGAAAGGGAAACCATTATTTGCTGGAAACTTAACCAAGATAGAATCATACTGGTGGCTTGAAAGTTGCAATCAAAGAAATATGGGTGCATTCACACAAGAAGCATTTTACGCTCTGTTCACCACAAGCTAATTGCCACTATGCTCAGTGCTTGGCTTGAGTGGTGAAGTAACACGTCATCAAACTGCACCATGACTCAGATCTGCATTTGTGTGAAATTACAATCAAATCCACTCTGAAAGTGTCCACATTCATGCGTTAAGTTGCATTTTCCTCCTTGTGATTCTTTACGATCTTCAAATCTTTAAATTCCTAAAACACAAAATTGATAATAGCATCACTTGTACTAGAATTTGTAAGCACATGGTGTCACATTTTTGTTAGTACAATCATGACTGGCCAGGGATTCCAACTTAGTGCTATATCACCATGCAGCCAAGCAGACTTACTTTTGTTATAACCTACATTATATACCGTATTGGCCCGAGTATAAGCTGCACTTTTTTCCAAAATTTCGAGCATAAAAAACTGGGGTGCGGCTTGTAAGTCGTTATTGGATTTATTATCATCGCATACCGACCCAGCCAACGTAACCTCTGATGGCCATTCCGTGTCTTCGTTCTTACCGAGGGCGCCCCCGGCACCGCCCGCCTCATACCAAAGTTCTGGAAGCAGCGCCTTGCACCATCTAGCGACAATTGCAGTGAGCTTTGAGTCCAGTATACACCACACCAGCCCAAAGAGAATAAGTACTAGATAAAGTTTTATTCTCTTAGTTTTTATATTTTTTAAGGGTTAAGGGTGCGGCTTAGATTCGGGTGCGGCTTATACTCGGGCCAATATGGTAATACATCATGTATATCATGAATAAATGTCCTAGATGTCGACTTTCTTATGTGATTATGTTCTTGTTCTGTTCAGTCATTCACAGTTTGGGTCATGTGGTCAATATCTACATGTTCTGTATCAGTGATCTCAGTATCCTTACATGCTTGTTTCCCAGAGTGTTTTCTGATAATGGGTAAGAGGTCAATTTTTGTGCCAATCACCTTCCATCTATAACCCAATCCTGTTCGGAATTAGCCTTGTATAAAGTTACCATTGTAAATACTTACAGGTCAGAGCTGCCAGCAAGATGGACCTACTGGTTCTTTGGTACAGTGCCAGGTAGGAAACTATTTATACTGACTATAAAATGTTAACAGTGTTGGAACAAAAGGATTTTTAAAACAATTGGACTGTTTGGACTTTAAATAGTGGGACTTCAAATAAGGTTTAACCACATTAGAAGACATTAAAAGCCCACAATTCTGTAAGTCTAAGAGTTAATCAGCCATTAATGTGGCGTCATCAGTCAGTGAAATAGTAAACGTATTAAATAAACTGAAATGATCATAATAACATTGACAGTAATAATTTAATTGTCATAGTTATATAAGTTACATTTTGACTAACACTGTTATGGTGTGTTGAAACAGGCCGGGTCACATGTTCATTGTGGCTCAGTTGGAGTTATGCAAATGCAGTGTTGAGATTGTTCTAATCCTTGTTTCCAATCCAATCAAAAGGCAAACTAACCCATAACCGTGTTCCCTCACAGTTCGACTGTACTGTTGATGTTATGCTGTTAAAGCACAGAATGAGGCCTGCTATTGTTATGCTTAAATAATCATGGAGTTTCTAGGAAAAGATTTTATCATTGGGCAAGACATTACC
This sequence comes from Hoplisoma paleatum, assembly GCA_028565875.1. Taxonomy (NCBI): domain Eukaryota; kingdom Metazoa; phylum Chordata; class Actinopteri; order Siluriformes; family Callichthyidae; genus Hoplisoma; species Hoplisoma paleatum. The sequence continues at coordinate 2,380,720 of JAOTRQ010000006.1, read as the reverse complement.
TTCAAACTCTAAACACTAAAATCCCAATTTATACCTTCACGTCAATGATGCTCTCACACAAACAAAATATAAAATGTATTTCCTGACAGATGTTTGCTTGATGTCTGGATTTTCTTTCTCAACTCAGAGATTACTTTCTGTGCATAACATGTTAAACTATTTACACACACACTTCCTGAAATTCATAGACTCATGGCTAGAAAACTAATAAAGTAATTTTCTAAAACATTCTGTATACCTGAATCCTGAAGTTGATATAAGATTGAATTGTGTAATCGATATTAATCGTCAGAAAGCGAGATTTGACCAGATTTCTTTATTTTTCTTCTCAGTGCACACAGTATTTCGAATCTTGCATCATGGAATGTTTATTGACTTATTGACAAGTGTGGCACAATGTGCTGAGAATACATCATCTTTATTATAAAGACTAAAGAGTTTTTGATGGATTCTCTTTTCAACCAGTTTTTTAGCTAGGAAAATAGGTCATTGCTTTTCACACTCCTTTTGTGTTGTATATTGTCTATTTAAAAAATTGCATTTGTAATCTGGCTTTACTGTTCACTTTCTGCTATGCCAGCTTGCACTTTATACAGATGCAGAATATGATGATAAGTGTAAAAACAGTGAAATTTACTTGTGTTGGGAGGTTTATGTATTTTTGTTTTCTCTTCCTCTGCTCTCAGGCCTCACGGGGATCATCCTACTATTTCTCTTAGCATTTATGTATGTCTTTGCCTCACACTACTTCAGACGTATCAGTTTCAGAGGGTTTTGGATCACTCATTATTTCTACTTGCTTATCTATACCCTGGTGAGAACAAAGCATTTATACAATACTGGGCCTTTGGTGGGATGAAACAGTGTTTGTGGCAGGGTAATTAGATCATGAAATCCTTCTTTATGTTCCTTTACTGGCAGACTGTGATCCATGGTAGCTTTGCCCTCCTCCAGGAGCCACGTTTCCACATCTACCTGATCCCACCCGCTCTTCTCTTTCTTCTGGACAAACTTATCAGCCTTAGCAGGAAGAAGGTGGAGATTCCTGTGGTGAAATCAGAGCTGTTACCGTCAGGTATATAACATCAGCTAGAAACGAATCTACCAGAATAAACTCAGAACAAAAACCACAATTACTCTATCTGCACAGGGTTTCTTCTTGTAAACCTTTTTCTTTTCTGAGTCCTTATTATTCAGTTTATTGGATATTGTTTATTAAAGAGCAAGGGCAGGCCTTGGCTGTTGGCTGCAACCTTTTGAGAACTTTTTCCAGATTTATCCTGTAACTTGGTGTCCACCAATTCTCAGTTCTGAACTTTGTACTTTGTGGGCTGCAGACGTTTTTTTTCTTATGTTTCTGTTATTATGTCCTGATATGTCATTTTTTAGACATTGTGGCCTCTTTTATGCAGTAATTTGGTAATGCTAAAAAAAACAACAGAGATAAAGTGTTGAGTGAATATATTAAGTATTTATCAATAAGGAAGTGAGGGCTGCATTCAAGTAGATGAAAAGTGTAGGGTCAATTGGTTCAGGTGGCAAGGAAATGTTAGGCAGTAGAGTTTTTAATAGAAATTCTTGGAATCTGAGAAGATGGTGGAGAAGAAGTATAATGGTGCCTCAAAGCAATGCATTTTGATACACATGCATTAAGAAGATTCTAAATTTCATTTTTTTTATGTTAATGTCATGTTGTGATCTTTCATGACAGGAGTGACACATTTGGAGTTTAAGCGCCCCCATGGCTTTACATATCGTTCAGGGCAATGGGTTCGGGTGGCCTGCCTGGAGCTTGGGACAGATGAGTACCACCCCTTTACTCTGACTTCAGCGCCCCATGAGGAGACTCTGAGTCTGCACATCCGTGCTGTTGGACCATGGACCAGCAAACTGCGAGAGATCTACAATGCAGAGAAATTGCAGGAATTGGGGACCTACCCTAAAGTAAAAGAAACAGTTGTATTGATGAATTTTTCAGTCGCTCACTCAATCAAACATGTTATTTACATGGAACTGTTTGGTTAAATTAATTATCAGACTTCTGTTTTGATGTTTTTTCCATATAGCTTTATCTAGACGGACCGTTTGGAGAAGGTCACCAAGAGTGGAAAGATTTTGAAGTGTCAGTTTTGGTGGGTGGAGGTATTGGGGTAACTCCATTTGCCTCAATACTAAAGGACATAGTGTTCAAGTCTTCAGTGAAGCTAAAAGTCCAATGCAAAAAGGCAATTATATTATTTTATATATTTTTAACATAGTATTGTAACATAGTAACATAATATTTTTAACATAGAAAATTGTCTTATTTGTTAGGTTATATAGTTGTTAATTTTGCTAAAAGTAATAAAATAAATGTGCCTAATACCCCTGTAGGTGTATTTCATTTGGGTGACACGGACACAACGTCAATTTGAATGGCTGTCAGACATCATACGAGAGGTGGAGGAGATGGATGCTCAGCAATTAGTGTCTGTTCACATCTACATAACTCAGCTGGCAGAGAAATTTGATCTTCGGACCACAATGCTAGTAGGACCAGAACTGTCCTAATTATCTAAACTTATTTTCTTATTATAATCTATTATAGCTACCATAACTGAGATGTGCATCAAATAACAAATATTGTTTTCAGTTGTTATTCTTAAAATTTTAATAAATTTTAAATGGTGAAATCAGAGCAGCAGTACAGTTGATATTGTATTTGTTTCTCTGTTTTCTCAGTATGTTTGTGAGCGCCACTTCCAGAAAGTGTGGAACAGAAGTCTCTTTACCGGTTTGCGCTCTGTCACCCACTTTGGTCGTCCACCATTTTTGGCTTTCTTTAGTTCATTGCAAGAAGTTCATCCTGAGGTCTCATAGCACATTTTCACTTTTGCATATGCATACACCTCATGATATCAGTACTTCTTATTGCTTGTTTACATTAATCTATGGAAAGTTTGAGATTATTCTAAAGGGGATGATATTACCTAACTGCTTTATTTTATTTGTTTTCTTAAGGTGGGAAAAATCGGTGTATTTAGCTGTGGCCCGCCTGGTCTGACAAAGAATGTGGAGAAAGCCTGTCAACAGATAAACAAGCGTGATCAGGCTCATTTTATTCACCATTTTGAGAATTTTTAGTTTATTGAACAGTAAGCTTTTAGAATTTGAATAAATAATACTAAAGACTAATGAATACTAATTGATGTAACAAAGAAGAACTTTATATTAATTTTATTTACATTTGTCCTATACAAACTCCATTTCTAATTCAAAAAGTTAATCAAAAACTGTCTAGAATCTAGAATATGTTCTGAATTTATGAATAAATTCTATATTTTAAAGGGTTATGAAATAACTGTGTGTGTGTGTGTGCGTGCGTGCGTGCGTGCGTGTGTGTCTGTCTGTCTGTCTGTCTGTGTGTGGGGGGGATTCTTTATGTTTTTACTCTAAAACAAACTATTTCTGGTAAAACTTTTTTGTGAATAAAGACTTTGCTTGAATTTGTCCTGTTTTTCCTGATAATTGTTTTCTGGATATTGTTTTTAAAATGGCTGGTATTTTTTTGTAATATATATTTATAAATACATAATTACTGTGATAAATAATGACCCTATCCCCCAGCTGATTTACATTTGCTTGCAATGTGAGATAAATGAATCTTGGACGTCTCAAAATGAAAATATTTGCAGAAGAACATTTGTACCCTGCATTTTGTACCCTGCTGTCACTTTAATACAAACAAACTTACAATAACAAACTATGGTTAGTTTAAGCTTTAATATTTATAATACAATATCATAAACCTGAAATAAAACGTGAAAGTAAAAATTTGAACACATTGCAGGTTTCTACAGTACATGATTAAACCACTGAATGGCGCTGTTGTATTAATTAAAAAGTTCGGTTACTAAATGAAAACATCTTTATTCAGCTAGTCTCGCTATTCTACCCACTTCTGGCGCAGTTTTAGTAAATTGTATTGAATGATAATTTTTTGATGTGGACAAAAATATTGTACTTCAAAAATTATTGAAGTAAAAAGCACATGTTCTTCAGTTCTTTCAGTTCGAAATGTAAAAAAGCAAGTCCTAACCCTATGATTTCAACATTATTTGATATGACTTTGGTTTCGAGTATTGTACAGTATTACTTTATCTGTTTTTCCTGTTGAATAGGAATTGATTAATTCCTATTTTCCTATAATTGCATGTGGATTTTTTATTAAACAAGAAGATCAGAAAAGCAAACTACAAGTCAAAAAAGATTGTTTAATTTTGCAAATGATATGCAAACCAATTTTTTGTGACTGGAAAAATGTATATGGTTGTTTAAATATACACTGCTTAAATAATTTGTTGAATCCATTTTAGATTTGGAGAGCCTAGATTTTTGAATCTATGATCGGCAATATTTTTCCAAATCCTTCAGATTTTGAAGATCTCTTGTTTCTAACATCATCCAGTATTTTACTTGGATTTAGGTCTGGACTCTCGGTGCAACATTGCAAGATTGATTTTATATTATTCTAGTTAAAATATTATTTTGTTGATGAGGTGATTTTTATCAGTTGCCTGATTCTCGCCACCTATAATGTTCATTTAGGTTCCTCTAAGCAGCTTCTTGAACCATTTTTCTTCTTGTCCCTTCTCTGTTTGTTTATCTGTGGAATGTACAGTTCTTTGAAAAAAATTACCGACAAGCTTTGAAAGCTTTTAAAATGTCAGTAAAATCATACAGGAATAACTCAAATATGAATTTATTAGAGCAGACGTGTCACTGACTATTGTTTAATGTGAGCTTAATTGTAATTTGAATTTTTTTAAACATAGAAATTGATCCAAATGATAGTATGTAGTGCCATACCTTCACACCATTTGATACTTAGTGTAAAACCCCATATAGCATGAATAATGTATGCATATAACAACTGTTACCCAGTGCACATAACTGTGCATTTTGAAACACGCCGCTTAACATCCTTGTTGATAGTGTAGTTACCCTTGTGTTCACAGGTAAGAAGAAGAATGCATTTATTATTTATCATTGCATGGCACTTTGAGGACATGGATTTTTGTTTATAATGTTCACCACCTCTCTTTTTATCATCTTGCTTCTCGATTTGACCTCAACGTCACTGTATTTGCCAGTTCCTTTTTATGTAATAATGCAAGTATAAACTTGTGTATGTTACAACTTCATTTTTTCCAGTTTATATTACTTACACAGAGCTACATAAAATGTGCTTGTACAATTCACCTTTTGTGTGATTTGGTATTTTTATGTGGGTCTCTACTGCTCATATAAACAGACAAAGTTTGAAGAAAATCCATTCATATTTTGTAAATGATTGCAAATAGTTTGGTGTCAGGTAACTATTTTTCTATGACTTTCGTGGTATAATATATGCCTCCCACTACCAGGCAAACCTCAACCAGATCAAGACACAATAGATTAGTAAAAGATTCACAGTTTTGGTTTCTTTGTGGTTTACATACAATTACATACTTGTATTTACATACAATACATGATTATAATATTTACAAATAGACAAAAGTCCTGCATAAAATGTTGTTGTTGGCTGCAAAAACAAAACAACTTGTTACACTTTCTACCATCAACATAGAACAGGTGGATCTCTACCTACTGTTCATGGCATGTCATCAGATCTTTAGGTACTTTAGAATTTTCGGTTTCTAGATGTATTCAGCTTAGCTGAAATCCAGAACACAGCCAATCAAGTCTTTTTAAATCTTAATAACTAAATAATGCATGTTTTTCTGACATTTTCGAATTTATTGAATGCTATTTAAAAGTAATCACAAAGGAGATGGAGCATTTCTGGCAACCGCTTATTAGCATAAGCAACGTAGTACAAAACAGTATGTTCAAAAAATGGTTTAAGATGTAGAAAATTAAACTAGTATTATCTCTTTATGTGCAAAGAACTATATGTTAGTAGACCCATAAACCTTGTATCTTGTTTAAAAACAGACATAATGTCCCCTTTAATAGCTAAAATTTGGAGAACTTGCTTTTTTATTGAAAATAATGCTTATAAATGAATATACTATGCAAATACTATGTCTTTAGTTAACATTTTTATACTCTCTGAACTGCTTTGATTTGTGGTTGTCTATTAGTTCTACTAAAATTACTAATGGTTTCCATGATCTGCCTCTGTGTCATGATTTCAAACAGTTATAACAATTGTCAAATTCCAGTTGCATGCATACATGCATGCACACACACACACACACACACACACACACACACACACACACACACACACACACACACACACACACACA
>JAOTRQ010000006.1:2334179-2344590 GCA_028565875.1 Hoplisoma paleatum | reverse complement strand
GGTTCAAGTCCAGGCTCTGCTACATGGCCACTGCTGGGTCCTTGAGCAAGACCCTTAACCCTGTCTGCTCCAGGGGCGCCGTACTGCAGCTGACCCTGCGCTCAACTTCAGACAAGTTGGGATATGTGAAGAGAAACATTTCATTGTACTGTACAACTGTATATGTGTAATGACGAATAAAATTTGAATTTAGAGACCAATAGCTATTATGTGGCCTTTCTTTGCTAGTGTGGAGGGGAGAGTTCTATTCTTACATTGTGTATCTGCCATGCTTAAGTCTGTGTCTACCGTTTTCAGAGAGTGAACCTAGAGACGCGGGTACAGACCAGCGTAGCTCTGGAATCATCCGTCTTCATACCATTAAACAGATCATCGATCGAGTGAGTGTTTGTTCACTTAACACAGTGTAAAACACTCAACCACATCATCACTTTGTGCTTTGCTGCTTTGTAAATCCTTTCATTATCTCCCTGTCTGAGCTTCTGTGTTTACTTTCTCTTCTTGAAGGACAAGCACGCGGTGCTGGACATCACTCCTAACGCTGTGGATCGTCTAAACTATGCTCAGTGGTACCCCATTGTGGTGTTCCTGAACCCAGATAGTAAACAGGGCGTGAAGAACATGAGGACCAGGCTCTGCCCTGAGTCTAGAAAGAGTGCCAGAAAATTGTATGAGCGAGCTCTCAAACTCCGAAAGAACAACCATCATCTTTTCACCAGTACGTAATAGTTTTTTTTACCCCTTGAATGACTGAGCTTGTATTGGTATCAGTATCAATAAAATTGGTGATAAAAATTAAATGAGAGAGGACAATAAGACACTTATTACAAGTCAGTTTTATGTACATACCTTGATTTTTGTTAACATTTTATACCATTACAGTCAAGACTTTCCAGTAGATATAGAAAAAGTAATGAAAATGACTTTTACTATTAATAGTATTACTATTAAGTTATAAGTCTGCTTCTTTCGTAATTCTTTACGTTTTTGTAGTAGGGGGCATAATGCACAACAGGACAAGTGGAAACACATTATACAATAATTTTTTAAAATGTAGCTAAAACATGTTGATACAACGTTTTAAACATTTGCATATTTGTAATGTCATGTCTGCGTGGGTTTACTGCGGTTGATCCGGTTTCCTCCCAGAGTCTAATAGATGCATCCACTGATTGGGAATACAAAATTGTCCATGGCTGTTTAATATAAAAAGTTTCATATACTGAATGTAACAAGTGTGAAACTCAGTGCTAAAATCCTAATAAACAAACATTAATAATTCATGTATTTTATTTTTTTATTTTTGTTATTAGCCACGATTAATCTGAACAACATGAATGATGGGTGGTATGGTGCACTGAAAGAGACCATCCAGCAGCAACAGAACCAGCTGGTCTGGGTTTCTGAGGGCAAGGTAAGCACTTCTTTTTTTCTTGTTGGTTTATTTATTATATTTTATAGTTTGCCGTAAAAAAAAGAAGCTTGTGTTAAATGTTTGATTAGCCGTAGTGCCTATAGCTGCGATAGCTTAGCGGTTAGGCTAAAGGGCTAGTAACCCAAAAGGTTAAGTATTCTTGGGCCTTTAAGCAAGGCCCTAAACCTACAACTCTTCAGACAGTTTACTGTAAATAATGTAAGTTGCTTTGGGTATAGGCATCTGCTAAATTCTGTAATTGATTTTGGATGTTAATTTTTTAACTACTCAGACCTCGTAACAGCTACAAATAGCATATCTTTAAAATCATTTATAATGATTTCATAATTCAGCACATCTCATATAAACAAATCTATTTTGCTATGTTTGTCTTAGAAGAGAGTGCTTGATACAGACTTTTTAAAATTTGACTTACCTTTTTGACCGGTTCATATATCTGATTTAGATTTTAAGTCATTCTGTACAAAGTCAAAATTGTGATTATAAGCAGAAAACAAATTAATACAATTAAAGTGTAGCATTGTTGTTTCATTTGGAATCATTCCTCTTGCGATTGCATTATCATATTTATGATTTGGAAACATGCAGATTTTAAATCGCCTGGTTTGTCTTTTTTGATGTATTTATATCAAGTAATTCTTTTTATTGTTTTTTTTTTTACTCATCACAAATAGACTTAATACAGACATAAAAAATATGTAATGCATTTTTTTTACTATAATTACTGTTACTATGGAAACAAATGAAATACAATCATCAAATGACATCTATGGTGTCAACCCCAGCTTAAAAATCAAATATCATTCAGCGTTCTACTAGAGATTTTGTATCTAAGATTTTCTATATAATAAATCTGTAAAATGTTTGCCATATCTTTGAGAATCGGCCAGATCTATTTTTATTAGCATAATTGTTTGTAGTTTTTTCTGTTGTCATAGTTTGAGACCGAGACCTGAACTCGTCTTATTGTTGGTGGTTTCTCTTCCATTTGGAAGCTATATTGTGTTTTGAATGAAGGATTTATTTATTTATGTGTTTAATTCTTATAGTTCTGTGTAACTGTTGCCCGTGCGGTTTTTATTCATTTGTAAACATAATAGAGCTGTTAGCTCTAATTAATAACATTTTTTTCACCTTCTCGCTTACTTTCTTCTACGGTTATCTTTACCAGGCTGACGGTGCTCCAGAAGATGACCTGGACATCCACGACGACCGCCTGTCGTACCTCTCAGCGCCTGGCAGCGAGTACAGCATGTATAGTACGGACAGTCGGCACACGTCTGATTACGAGGATACCGATACCGAAGGGGGTGCCTATACCGACCAGGAGCTGGATGAGACCTTAAACGATGAGGTGGGCTTACCCAGCGAACCAGCCATCACCCGCTCTTCAGAGCCTGTCCGTGAGGACCCGCCGGTTATCCAGGATGTCACAGCTTACCCAGGCTACCAGCACCCGGCACCCCAGCCTGAACCCATGAACCACATTGAGCCAGCTGGATTTAAGATTCCCGCTCCCCAGCAGGTACCATCTCTACATTATAAGAGAGCTTGTTGTGCTCTGTATAAAGCTTTTAGTTATTCATACAGTGACTGTTTATCGCCGTTTTGATTGCATATGATTTTTCATCCTCTTGCAGTTCTGAAGAAATACGGTGTAATGTTAGTTTTGAATCAAAATGGGAATCGTCCTGAAGCATTTCCAATATACACGTCATTTCTATACGATGAGTCTAAAAACACGACTCACAGTGGCATATATATATATATATTAGGTCATCACTGCTTTACTCTAATAACAACGAGGTCCAGATTATTGATCTGGCTTTGCAGATGATTTGAGGATAGAATATCGATCTGCTTTTAAGTGGGGGTGTTTTTTGTGTCATTTTTTAATCAAATAGAGTGTAGTCAAAGCATGTGCCACTTTATAAACGTTTGTAAAAATGACAGGTATGCAAAACGTAAAACAATTTTAAATCACTACACATCTGTTATTAGTCAAACAAGAATACAAAAGAATAAAGGGGTCACTTGGTGCCTCCCAAACGCTATACTTGCACACTTCGAGCATTGGTTTTGTGCATCTGAGAAACATAATAAAACTGAAAGTGCCGGAATCGTGCAAAAAAACAAGACACTACGTGCACTAAATGGGTGTCATTGGTACATACGTAATGTATCAAGCGGCGGCTACTGCTTCAAATTAATGTTAAAATAATTATTTATTAGTAGGGCGTAAGCAAAAGCAAATAAAAGCATATAAATTCATTGTATTAAAAAAACTGCTGATATTTTGGCAGACTAGGAGAATGTTCATCACTGCCTCATGTTAATTTCAGAACATTATTATGGTCGAGATGAGAGTAATCGCTTTTATGTACAATTATATCTACTATGCTGAAGTTTAGGCTTGGCACCCAAACTACACATAAACATCAGACTCTGAATTTACCCTGTGGCATTACCACGTGAACGGGTATGAGGATTTCATACCTCTATGATCTACTGAAGGATATATTTCTTTTTTTCTTGGCAGCAATACACTACTATAGTGCTTACTCATCTTCAGCCTTGATAAACTGAAAAACGAGTCCTTAGGTCTGTGCTTTCCAGACTTCTCTGGATAAAACAAGATCTCTTGTGTTTTAAATCTTGCTTTGTGTAATTAGCATACAGCAACAACTTTAAACACTTTTAAAGGAACATTAAAACACTTTCAAGTGTGTGTGTGTGTGTGCGTTTACAGCCGAGTGTTCATATTTTATTCGAGATCCAAATGTAAAAACAAAATACTATGTGCTGTGGGTGGCGTGTCTCTGTAACCTGTGTGCCCCATACTTCACAGCAGGCTGAGGCTGCTACGGCCCCGCTCTCCTTCCCCCCTGCAGCGGCGGCAGTGCCCCTTGTCGTTGAGCCCGCTGCACCGCTAGTGGGTACGAATCCCAAGGAGACACCTGGCATCGATCATGCCGACTCACTAAACCTTCCTGTCCCAGAACCCGAGCCCCAGTCCGATCCTGAGCTCACTCAGGCCCCAACACATGACCCCCACCAGTCGCTCGCACCCAGCCCACATCCTAAGGTACCAGCAGTAGCACCAACATGAGCTGGACCAGGGCCTGGCTCAGCTCGGCTCGCTCACTCTTTTCTTTTCTTTTTTTTAACTGCTTGTCTCTTGCACAATGCTACTTTCCTACCACTCTGCTGTATGCATGTGTGCTGTGCCCACCCATGCGTGTGCTGCGTGTGCCTCTGCCACAGGTACACCTGTGACTGGTACACCTGACGGGCCTGTGTGAGGGGGAAAAGGGAAGAGAGCCTGGCACAGCTGATCCGAGAAGAGAACTCACTTTCACAGTCTCTTCACTGTCACCTCTTCTACCCTTTGCATGGCTCCTAATGATAGACGTTTCTTTCAGCTTGTATCGTGTGTAGAAGTAGTTCTTTCATATTAAGACACGGTTCGATGTTGTCGCTACACCAGTCAACAGCGTACATGTAGTAGCAGTAGATTAAGTCATTGCAAATGGAACTTTACCTTATTTGCAAGAATGGGCTTTTGTACCTGCATGTCTCTCTAACCTGCAGACAGTATTCTCTACTAAAGACTCCGACGTCTTTAATGTTTTATACAACGTATAATAACTTCATGTAGTGTCTGGGTCTGTGTACTTTTGGTCATTTGGCTTAGAAAAATGTTTAATAGATCATGAAAGACAAAAAGAAAATCTTCTAAAGTTGGGTCTGTAAAATAATTAGCTGATTATAATCATAAAAATCAATAAAAAAATCAAGCCAGAAATTGAATTTATTGTTATGAGTATGTTTTTGTAGCCAGTGTGTGTATGTATATACACATATATACACGCACGTATGTAGATTCTTGTGTAGGTATGAATGTTCACTACACAACAATATAATTTTCAGTAAAAAAAAAATATAGATTATATGGAATTGTACAGTGTGTGTACTAATTTTCAGTGAGAGTTGTGTATTGGTACATTATTATTATATTATGTGGTATAGATGGGTGAATATTTGCATATATATCATATAAATCTGGAATATAACAGTGTGCTGAATATCATATTCTGAGAAATTATAAGGATGTAATATAACCGCATACTGAATGTTATGATATAATTTATGTAAAATATTTAATAAATGATTTCCAATTTGCATGGAAAACCGTGAACCTGCCAACCTGGCGTATAGCGCCAATGTCGTCAGCCGGGCAACGTGTGCAGCACCAGTGCCCTCTGCTGTTCAATAAATATCACTTCATTGTACAAATCGATTGATGTTTGTGCACCGTTACATCCGAAATCGGAAAGAATGGAAAGTTCCTCATAACCATTCCCTGTCATATTGTTTAAAATACATCTGTAATAATAATGCTCTTTATATGGTTTTAGTTTTGTTCATATTTGATTCATTTTTTAAAAAACATGACCTAAAGGTACACTGCCTACAGATAGTGTGTCTTGTCTGTCTGTGTTTAACATTTAATCATTCCATAACGGACTCAATTTACTGTCTTCAGGCTACAGAAGGTTTGAGAAGGAGCCTTTTAGTCATGAATAAGCAATTAATGATTTAAAATTCTACATCGGAAGCTTTAATAAATGATCCCAGCTGGATCCCAAGGCTGGGCGTGTAATGCACATCATTATTAAAAGGCTTCTTGTCGAAATAAAAGACATGTAAAGCTGGATATGTTAGACTGATGATCTGCTTGTTATTTGCATATTGATCACAGATCGTTTCTCGTGTGAGATGTGAGAAATGATGAACCGGAATCTGTTCTGTTTAAATGACAAGAATCTTCTTGTCTCTTAAATGCATTTCTCTTTTTTAATGTGTCTACACCAGGGGTGCCCGATATGTCCATCGTGATCTTACACGCTCAATCGTGTAGTGAATATTCACCTCGTTCAAACAGGTCATCAGGATTCAAAGGAAATGTGACCAGTTCTTTGTGCTTTAAATTTTTTTTAAACAAAATATTTACACTTCAGTCTGTCTAAAGATCTAGAAGGTTTTATTCCTTAATACACATTTTCTCTTGGACAGCCGTGGCCTGACTGTTAGAGAAATGGCCCTGTGATCGGAAGGTTGCGGGTTCGATTCTGAGAGTCGACAGGTCATGACTGAAGTGCGCTCGAGCAAAGTATCGAACCTTTAACTGCTCCCCATATAATGTGGCCAGGGCTGCTCACTGTTGCCCCCTAGTGTGTGTCACTGCACGGATTGGGTAAAACATGGAAGATCAAGTTTCATTCATTTAAAATGTTGAAACCTTTCAATCAGACGTTTATACAAATTTACTGGACAGTTTTGGAACTTGCTGGTTGAGGGGAAAAATAAAATCTTTTCGCCCTCGATTTGCTCAACAGATTCTGTTGGTCCTGTGTTTTGTAAAGTTGATTTGAGACAACGCTATATAAATAAAGTTGTCTTTTTAGATGAACCTGTATGAGTATGTTAGCCTCTTCCATATGGAAATAATGAGCTCAAAACATCGTTTTCTTCACTAATAGGGAACAGTGTTCCTTTTAGTGTTCTACCCACTAGGCTACAGTGTACAGAGTGTACAGAGCATTGGGCTAGAAACCCAAGGTTGGGGGTTCAAATCCAGGCTCTGCTACACAGCCACTACCGGGTCCTTGATCAAGACCCTTAACCCTGTCTGCTCCAGGGGCGCTGACCCTGCGCTCTGACCCCAACTTCCAGACAAGTTGGGATATGCGAAGAGAAACATTTTGTTGTACTGTACATCTGTATATGTGTAATGACAAAAATTAAATAATCATTATTATTATTAATAAACATTTGGAAAGATCTTTATTATAACAGTACAAATCTTCAATGTAATGTGATTACGTGCCATTTTTGTCTCTCACTAGCCTTGTAATTCTGAACATCAGAATGGGAGCTGAAGTTTCAAAGGCAGATATAAAGTAGATCACAATGACCTCTCTCAAGCAACAAAAAGTGTGGGCACCCCTGGTCTACACGTATCTGTGCTGCATCCGTTTCTGATGTCAGATTTTTGTCCTAATTTGGTGTTTTGTCCTTCCAGATGTATAAGAAGGACCTGTACAGTGTGGACGAACCGGTGCGAGTGAATCACGTCATGAAGCCGCAACCATCGCAGCCGTCTTTAGCTCCCCCAACCTCTCTGTCCTACAGTCACCAGCCTGTGTACCAGGACAAACAGCCATACCGCGAGTACAACCACCCGCCTTACGGCTACGACGGTGGCGGCTATGCACAACCAAAGTCTCATAACTACAACACGCACCTGCACTATGACAACCGTGTGCCTCATTACGATGAACAGTGGCCCCACTATGACCAGCAGACCTCGCCTCAGGCTCCTCCTCCACCAGTCGTACCAGGCTACCCTCAGGGCCACCAGCCTCCCGCTCATAGCTACGAGCCTCACTCTCCATATGAGGACGGGCCAACTCGGGATTACAGCCCTCCTCAGCCCCGCTACGATGAGCAGCCCGCCGCTTACGATAGTCGGCCTCAGAGGCATAATAAACCAGGGCCTGTTCATTATGATGACCCACCGCTTCCTCCACCGGTCACGTATGACCCCCGCTCTCCTTATGAGCCAGAACCTCATGGCTTTCCCATAAATAATCCTCGCTCCCCAGACCCTTCGAAACAGTATTACGGAGATGCTTCAGTCAGGCCGGCGTATAACGCAGGTCCACCAAACCGTGCGTATAAGCCAGGGCCACACGAACATATGAACTCTGAGCTTTTGGTTCCTCCTGTTAAACCTGAAGTTGTGCTTTCACCGGGAGAGCCAGTACAGACTGTAGTCTCTCTACCCAGAGAAGAACAGGACGAGGAAGACCCAGCCATGAAGCCCCAGTCTGTCCTTAACAGAGTTAAGATGTTTGAGAACAAACGCTCAGTGTCTGTTGATCGAGCCAAAGAAACTGGAGATCTGCCAGGTGTAAGGGTATGTCATTTCCTCCCAATTATTATTTTATATGTCCCATTACATTACAAGTAAAGAGATAATAAAAGAACATTTTTTCTATTTCCTAGCCAACCGATTTCCCTAAACCTGTAAATGTACCTGGCCCAGTCCCAAAAACCAACTCTCTCAACAACCTGGAACAGGAGAAACCTGGATACAGGTAACTAATCACATCCAGGTTATATTTTATTTTTAAACGCCATTGTTAAGGTAAATTAGCATTAATTATTGGGATGGAGTTTTAACTTTTGATCTTATTAACATCAAAAAAGTCAGTCATTTTGAAAAGAATGTGCTTGCTAAATGTATAAACCTAAAAGACGATAGTTTTTTACAATAACACATGATGCCAAAAAGAAACAACTATTAGCCATTTATTTATTGCACTACTTGCCTCATTTTTAATCAACTGCGGTTGACTGGCGTTTGAAATAGATTTACAAAATAAAGGTTTTTACTGGTCATCATAATGAATCTAGAATCTTCATTTTCCTCCACATTTAACTCGATCCGTGTAGTGAAACACACACAATTACACTTACTATTGATTACACTAGGGGACACACTTATCCAGTGTATTGAGCAGCTCTAGCCACGGTGCCCGGGGAACAATTACGTTTTTCGGTGCTTTGCTCAAGTGCACTTTGTCATGACCTGTCGACTCTCAGAACCGAACCAGCAACCTTCCAATCGCAAGCCAAGTTCTCTAACCACCAAGTCACTGCCTTCCCCAAAGCTACTCCCTTTGTTGGAGGTAAATACATGCAGGTTTTGTAACTACTTTAACCAAATTTTAACAAACCTATTAAAAAGATCGATATGGATTTAAAACTATCAGTTGATATGAGGGTTTTAGATTCTACATACAAATAAGCTGTAAGACTTTCACAGGAGCATATTGTGCTCCTGTGTTATGCATATTTAGTAGTAGTAAAAGTAGAGATTTATAGTGCAAGCACAGCATCATGTATCAGTGGAGGCAACCGCTGAGTTTTTCTGGAACACTGGCTTGGTGTAAAGTCAAGACTTCTGAGACAAAAATATTCTTCCTATTTGATTCAATTCAGTTTAAGATTTCACGGATTTCTTTTCGCTGTTTTTTTATAGGGCCCCGGAGCCACAGAAGCCCCAGTCACGGTTAGAAGAAGTGGTTCGCACTAACCACTATGACCCTGAGGAGGATGAGGACTACTATAGAAAACAACTCTCTTACTTTGACCGCCGCAGCTTCGACAGCAAGCCCACAAATCAGCCTGCAGTTAATCGCTTCCACGATATCAATAAACCAGCTCAACCTCAGCTTGGGTACTCTTACAACAGGTATCATCAGCCATGCTTAGGAGCTAAGAGTATAGTAATAATAATATGTATATAGCAGTATATTACCACAGTATGTAGTAATATTAAGCATGACTATATTCCTATATGAGCTACACAGTGGCTGGTTCCATTTTAAAGACGTTTAACTGGTCAGACTTCTTAACCACTGTATATATTTTTAATTGTGCATCCTTGTTCTGTGGACACATACAGCCATACTTCATCGTGTGTACATTCAAAACCTTTTGCTGTTTTAGGACCGAGCCGGCAGAGAAAGTGAGCCCTATGGATAAGAGATATGAACCAATCACCCAGATCAACTCCACCCCGGCTTCTTATGGTCCGTCTGCTCCTGCCGTCCCACCCACGTCTCTACCCAAACTCAACAACACAGAGGGTAGGAACTTAAACCAGATGTTGTAGATTATTCTGTCAAGTGTGCAGGAAGTTATTATAATACACACTTACTTTACACATATAATAATGTAAAATATATATATATATTAGGGCTAACCGCGATTAATCGATTATTCGTTGGTCGAACGAAAAAATTACTAGTCGGACAAATTCCATTGTTCGATTAGTCGCAGGAAGAAAAAAAGCTGCGTTTCGTCAAAGGACTTCTGGGACTTTTAATTTGAACGGCGTCACAA